>JAODAL010045125.1:0-32232 GCA_025379985.1 Phyllomedusa bahiana | reverse complement strand
AAATCTTAAAACAGCTCATTTCTATATTCTCCACAGTGAATTGAAAGGTGCACAAAAAATACCGGCTTTATTATACCATAACAATAACGTTACGTCGTTTTTTTGACTTTTGCGCACCCAGCATTGTTCATGACGCTTACAGCATTCTACGTAAATCTTATAACAGCAATTCTATATTTCACCACAGGTGAATTGACAAGGTGCAAGAAATACCGTTTATTATATCCAAAACATAACAGTTACGTGTTTTTTGACATTTTGCACACCCAGCATTGGTTCATTGACGCAAGCATCTATGTAAATCTTAAAACAGCAATTCTATATTCACCACAGGTGAATTGAAAGGTGCAAAAAATACAGTTTATTATATCAAAACTAACAGTTTCGTGTTTTTGAACATTTGCACAACCTGCATTGTTCATTGATAGCAGGCATCTAGTAATCTTTAAAACACGCAACTTCCTATATCACACAGGTGAATTAAAAGGTGCAAAAAAATACGTTTATTATATCCACATAAACATAACCCAGTTACAGTGTTTTTTGACAATTTGCACACCCAGCATTGTCATTGACGCTGCATCTACGTAAAATCTTAAAAACTGCTATTCTATATATCACCTCAGGGTGAATTGAAAGGTGCAAAAAATACCGTTTATTATACCAAAACATTACTGTTAGTGTTTTTTGTCTTTTGCGCACCCAGCATTGTTCAATGACGCTGCATCTACGTTAAATCTTAAAACAGCAATTCTATATTCACCACAGAGTGAATTGAAGGTGCAAAAAATTACCTTTATTTACCAAAACATAACAGATTAAAGTGTTTTTTGGGACTTTGCCCAGTCCAGATTTGTTGATAGACCACCTCTGCAGTTAATATTTAAAAACCAGCCAATTTTGTTTTGAATTTAGAGGGATTTGAGAATAGCTTGTGATTTGCCCGTCTTTAATAAGAGACTTTCCAAAACTATTCCATACATTCTCAAATTTTTATATTCTGAACATGGAGCGAAATGCAGGTGGTAAGCGAGAATAGAGGGGGGTAGCACATGGTGCCAGTGAGGTTACGAGAGAACGGTGCTCTTCAGTGCTGGCGACCAACACGCATGCCAGCGGATCGTCATTTGCAGGAAGTCAGGACCTGTCATCGCTGGGTCACGGGCCTGTGATATCTAAGTAACGAACATCGTCGCCAATCTGTCCTTCAGTGGTTAGGCAACCTGCATTAGCAGTCTTACCTCCTCATCCTCGCAGTCACGGCCACCACAAATGTCGTCATCACAGCATCATCAGCTCCGTCCAACATGAAGCGCAAATGTCAAACTCGTTTGTCTGTACCCACCACTGTGAATTTTTTAATCCCATTGTCTGGGAAGACCTCTTTGATGACAAAATGCGGTTGGGGGTCAGAAAGCTGTTAAAAGATCAAGGGATGATTTAGTCTGCTCTGACGCCCAGTTATGATGCATCAGAGGAGGTGAAGGAAGCGGTCAATCGGCAAAAATCCGGGCGGTCGGCAAAGCCTTGCGAGTGCCTTGCTTGTAGCCCGCAGCTTCTGGATGCAGAAAGTAAGACGACCCAAGTCACCTGTGTTGTTGATGATGATGATGGACGACATTGCGGATCCATCCTGGTCTTTTCCGCAGGAATTTGCTTGCGAGCACTTCATCAGTGGACGAGGGGGAAGAAGATGGTGGTAGTGTCAATTTACGGGTGTCCCGACACAAAAAGGGAAAGGAGGGCGGTCGCAGAAGTCCGCTGTTATGATTCCGCCCAGCCACAGGTCTCAGCGCAAACCCCGCTCCTCGCTTATCGCCATCAAAAAGATCCAGGACCTCTCAAGCCTGGGCCTTCTTGAGAGCCTCTGATTCACCCAAGCGATGTAATATGACGCCTTTTGCGTAACGCATAAGTAGAGGCAAGAACCTAAGTGGTTAACCACCACCAACATGTCTAGTCACATGCAGCGATGCATGAGTTGAAATGGAGGGGAAACACTTGCCAAAAAAGGGCCAGGGACGGTCGCCGGGCCTCAAACACTGTCACACCCTCTGTCTCCGCCTCCTGCCTCATCCCCACACCAAGCGTTCCTCAGGCTGCCCCATGTCTTTCCGAGTCCATTGATCAGGGATTCAGCACATCAGCTTCAGCATCCACCGTCGCTCCGAAGTACACCGCCACCACCAGAGACCCATCTACCCTTCTCTGCCGCCAGAGTTGTTTGACGACTGAACGACCGTACATGCGGCCAGTCTAGCAGAGCCTTCTGTCTTACAGTTTTGGGAGACAGAAGAAAACACTTTAACCCAACCATCCCAAAAGCCCAAAAGCCTTGAAGTGTCGGCATTGCCAGGTTTTGGCCTTGGAAAATGTTGCCTTTCGTCTGGTGGACCAGGATGGTTTCCGCCAGTCATGGCCCTCGCCAGCCCCCAATACCAGATGACGAGCAGGCATTTCTTTGCCAGAAAAGCCGTCCCTCCCCTGGCCAGCCAGTGTCATCTAAAATTTCAAGGGGTTGTCTGCATTTTGTGTCCGGAAAAAGTCCATTCCCCCCAACCGGGACACATGGATAGAAAGCCGGGCCCAAAGGGGCCGCTGTATCTCTGTGCCCGCTAAAATGGGTGAGCTGGGTGGGATGTATCGGGGGTGACGGGGGGCCTTCGGGGCCGGCGCCGCTCTTAAAAAAGCAGGGATGGTGCAGGGTTTTTTTCCCCCCCAAGGTCCTATGGTGGCATCACTTTCCCCCCAGGGGACCCCAGGCCTTTGTTAAAATTTAAATTCTGCCTTTGGAGCCCCGTACACACAGGTCAGGAGTGGGGAAAGGCTTTTAAGAAACGGGACCGAGTGCGGTGGGTGACAAAAAACCCCTTGGGGAAGGCAAGGTGGTGTGCGATAACGGGGGGAAAAATCTGCTGGCCCCTTAAGATGGGTTTGGGGCTGGGCACATCCCTTGCTGGACATGTATAAAATTGTATCCAGAAATTTCTAAAGAGCTACCCGGGTCTGGCTGCCTGCTAAAGAAGGTTCGAGGTTGATTTCGCACTTCCCCCCCGTTTTAAAATATTTTTAAAGGAAAGCCAGCCTGGGTCTACCGAAACCCATTTAAAAACTCGGGGCCCCTGGGTCATGCGGGGGCCCGGGGGAAAGGGTATAGTAAATGCCCGTAAAACTAAAATGGGGTTGAAAGACCCCTTTTTTCCCGGGGCCCCTTTTTAAAAATGGGGGGGTTTTAGGGCGGGTTTTGGGGGGCTCATGCTGGGGCCCCAGGAAAGGGATATTAAATGTCCGGGTTCCCAATTAAAGATAAAGGTTTCAAATCATACTGCCTTCTGGCCCCCTTTTTTAATTTTTGGGGGGGTGATGCGGGTTTTTAAGGGGGTCAGGTTTGGGGTACAAGACAGGGATAGTGATGGTCTGGGGACTTTTTTTCTGTGACTTTTTAAAACCCTAATTTGTGTTCCCCTAAGAGGTAGAAGTATCCTTTTGGGACTGTTGTGGTTGTTTTAATTTCGCTTCTCCGCCTTGTTTGGGTGTAATAAGGGAGGGGGTGTTGTTGCTCCCCCTAAAAACTTTAATGGCCCATCGCTCATAATCGACCCCTCACTTCAAAAAACCCCTTTTTCGATGCGGCCCGACTACGCCCTATCGATCGATTCGATAGCCAATGAAAATCGCTCAACCAAAATTAAGGGGGCAATATCTACCACCTCACTAAAAAAGGGAGAAAGCATCTGCCCTTACCACTTTTAAAAAAATTACCATAAACCCCCAAGGAGCGGGCATCTCCCTTTCTAAACTAATAGAGTGCAGCATTCCCATATAAAAAAGGCAGAATCCCCATCTAAACTAATAAAAGAGCAGCTTTCCTGCCATTTTTCACTAAAAAAAGGCAGCACCCTTCCCATTCACAAATAAAGAGCGCATCTCCCATCCCCCTTTAATAGAGAGAGCACCTCCCCCATCTTTTTTAAATAGGAGCAGATCGGTCTCTCATTTTTAAAAGAGCAGTTTTCCCCATCTTATCTTTATGAGCAGCATCTCCCAAACTAAATAATAAAAAAAAACTCTGCCACCCCCCCTTTAATTAGAGAGCAACATTTTACCATCTCATTTAATAGAAAAAGCAGCTTCTCCCATCTCATTTAATAGAGAGCAGCATCTGCCATTTTCCCTTTAATAGAGAGCGCATTGGCCATCTAAATATTCAGGAGAAGCTTTTTTCCCCTTTTTTTATTAATATAGAGCGCATTGCCATCTCATAATAAAGAGCAGCATCTGCCATCTTCCCTTTTAATAGAGAGCGAAAGGGCCCATTCTTTATTAAAGGCAGCTTCTCCCCCACCCTTTAATTTTTATAGAGCAGCATCTCCCCTCTAAATAATAAAAAACAGCATCTCCCAAATCCCCCCACAAATTTAAAGCAGCATTCCCATCTCATAATGGGAAAAGGCGGGATTTACCATCTCACAAATAGAGAGCAGCTTCTCCCAAATCTCACAAATAGGAGCAGCATTGCTATCTTTTTTAATAGAGGCAGCTTCCCAATTTTTCTTTAATAGAGAGAAAGAATCTGCCTTTCTTTTTTAAATAGGAGCGCATCCGCCATCTATTATTCGGAGCAGCTTTTTTTTTTTTTCTTTTTTTAAATTTTGGCAGCATCTCCCTTCTCACTTTTTAAAGGGGCAGCATCTTCTTAAAACTAAAAAGGGCAAAATTTAAAATTTGCATTTTTATCCAATGTATACAACGGCTTTGTCTTTGGTTTTGGTTGTACAGTGTTCTGCCCACTCATTAAAATTCTTGCATCGTCCCCTCGTTGAACCCCCTGCCTTTGACATCTCTTTTGTGAACGTTGCATCTCCCATCTCACTGATTTAAAAAGGCATCTCCCTTTTTCCCCACTGGGGAAAAACCTTACAGTGCTTCCTATTTCCCCTAAAAAAAGATGCTTTTCCCGTTTTCCATTTTTTTGGGAACGCTACATCTGCCGTTTTACTTTTAAATTACCTTAAACCCCCTTGTCCAAATTTTGAAAAATGAAACCCTGCCATCTTTTTCTACAGCTGCATCTGCCATTTTACTCTGATCAGACACTTTTGCCACCTCACTGTTGAACTGCTCCTTCTGTAATCTCACTGTTGAACAGATACACTTTACTTCTCACTGAGTACAGCTGCCTCGGTCACCTCACTGTTGTATAGCTACAGAAAAAATTTCTCGCAAAACTGCCCAAAACCATTTTGGGGGGGGGGGGTCATTTCTTGTGCCAATCGGGACTCCGTCTTTCTCCCTGGGGGTTCGGTGCACCTCTTTCCTTTTGTAACCAGCTGTACTCCCCAAAATCAAAACCTTTTTGCACGGTTTACCCCTGTCTTCTTAATATTTTTTAAGCGGTATCTGCCATCTAAATTGAGCTGCTCCCTTTACCATTTTTTTTGGTTGAAAACTGCCTCTCCCTTTCTTTTTATCGGGACGGGTGGCATCTCCCTTTTCACGGTTGCCCTCCTTGAAAATCCCTTGTTGAAACCGTTATTTGCCATCTTACTGTTTTTAAAGCCGCCACTCCCATCTCAATGCTACTTCAGCTGTTTCCCCTTGAAAACCCCAAACTTACTAGCTTTTTTCCCCTAACCCACCCAACAACTGACCTAACATGGGAGGCACCTCCAAAAAGTCCCACCAAATTGGGGGCCTATTTAAACTTCCGATTCTTTTTCTCCCAAATCCCCAAAATTAGAAAAGATCAAAAAAAGGTTATACAATTTCTTCGGCCCCCCCTCTGTCTCCTAAAGGGCAGAATCAGTGGATTTTGGGCCACCCCGAAAACCCAAAGAGCCCCAACCTCAAAACCAGCACCCCCTTTTTACAACGTCTTTTTTTCTTCATTTTCCCTAAAGTTACAAGCTGATTTTAAAGGGGAGTTTTTTCTGCCCTTTAAAAAAAGGACTTTCGTCTTTAGAAATTCTAAAATTTGAACATATCAAAACCCAAAATGTCAAAATTTTGGCAGATTCTCAAAATTCCCTCATTCGCCAACAACGCCGGGGGGAAAGGGAATTTCCAAAAAAAACCCCCCTCTCGAAAAAAAGTTCTGGATTAAAAGGATAAAATCCAGAGAAATAAAAAATACGCATAAGAGGGTTACCTGAGTCGGTTTTTACCTAATTTTAAAATAATTTCCTAACTGACCTGATGGCACTCCCCCTACCCAACTACAGATCTAGGATTTTAGTCATCGATTAGAATACACGAATCCCCAAAACCCCCAAAAAGTCTTTGTCAGAAAATTCCCAAAGGGGGATACAATTGCCCGTACCCACTTCTCCCCATGTAAGGGAAAAATTTTTTTTAAAGGCCCCTTCATAAAGGGGTACCCTTTACCTAAAAAGTTTTTAAAAACTATATCCTTTTTCCCCCAGATCTTTTGGGGCCCACTAGGTTGTGTAAACCCCGAAATTAACCTACAAAAAAACTTCTTAGGGAAAAAGGTATCCCTTACAGAGGGGGCCCTTCCCCAAAAAATTTTACTCATCACTAAAAAAGGGAAAACTCAAATTACTTTTTGCCACTCCAGTGAAGCGTGCTCCCCCCTTTAGACACCCCGGGAAAAAATTTCTCCCTACAATGATTTTTAAACCCCGGGCCAAAAAAAGAAACAACCCCAAGTCCGGAGATGCTCATCCCTTTTTTGGGGCGTGAAATCCCCCCCGTCTCCATAAGCTCAAGGGGAAATTTAAATGAATACCTACCTCCAAAAAATAAACCCCTTTTTTGCCTGTTTTGCTCCCTTTTGTTTAAAAGGGGCTCCTTTTTGGAGAGGTTTAAATTTTTCTAGTTCCCCTTTTGTTCGATGTTCTTCACCCCCCCCATTGTATAGGCGGGACTGCCTCTTTTTTTCCCTTTTCCCAAGGGGGAGTAGTCGGTTGCAAATGTTTTTGTTTTACAATTGCTTTTTTTATCGTTATTTACTAGCGGTGCATTTTAAACTCTTGGGGCGAATGTTAAGAACGGGCCCTTTTCGTTGTTTTTGGGAGAAAAACTAGGGCCCCCCGGCCCCAAAACCCCTTTTTTGGACGCAGGGATGCATTTTTAGGGGGCAGCGTTTTGCCACTTTCAAACTGCCCCCGCAAAAGAAGGGGGCAGGTTTAAAGGGCGCGGTGGGGGGCGTGGTGTTCCCGGGGGGGGACGCGGCGCGCTCCAAAAAACCCCCAGGCATGTACGATGGCAGCTGCCAAGCGGGCCGCAATGCAGTGTCGGCAGGGCCCGACAGTCAGACCTAGTTTATTTTGGTCTTAAAAAGCTCCGGCGGGGCGGGGGAAATGAAACAAAAACCCCAAACCCTGGGGAGGGGGCATAGAAGATCGCAACAGAAATCTCGGCGCTTTAGTTTCCCCTGCGGCAAAGGAGTTTGATGTAAAAAAATGCCTTTATAAAGGCGGGGGAAAAAATTGTCAGAAAAAAAGCTCAACCTCAAAAAAAAAAATAATTTTTTTAAAAAAAAAACCCCCTTTCCCCAAAAAACGGGGAACGGCGCCAAAAATGGAATTGGATATTGGAAATTGCCCCGGGGGAAATACAAATTTAAAACAAAATTCTGAAAGCTATTCTCATTGGTCGGGATTAAAACCCGCCCAAACAGAAAAAGGAGTGACAGTGAACATTAAAAATATGGAGAAAACTTTTTCCCCAAACGAATCAAAAGGGGGCAGTTCAAAATACAGTAAAAAAGCAGGGAAAAAAGGTGATTGGGTGAGCTGCGGGGGCTTGGTATCCCCGGCCAAAAAAGAATAGGAGTGACAGGGGGCCATTATTTGCCCATGGAGAAGTTTGAACCCAATCAAAATTTAAAGGCCAAGGGACAGTTCAAAATACAGTAAAAAATTAAAGAAAAAAAAAGGGATTGGCTGAGCGGCGGGGGTTGGCTTTTTCCCGCCAATCAAAAGCGCGAAACTACTTCTTCCCCTTGTAGGCTATGGAAAAAAGGGCGCAATGCAAACCCGGTCTTTAGCGCCGTGCGGCATGGAGTTTTGAATTTAAAAAAAAAATTTTTTTTTAGTTGTAAAAAATTTTCTGAAAAGAGCTAAAATTCTATAAAATAAATTCAATTTTTAAACCCTAACAAACGGGGGTTTGTCGCCGAGACCCGGGGCTAAATCGGGGAAAAGCCCAAAAGGGGGAGAAAATTTGGGAAAAACCAAATAAATTTAAATTCTGTAAGCTATTTTTCAATTTGGGCCCGGGATAAACCAGCCAAACAGAAATAGGGAGGACAAAGACCCATTATAAGCTATGGAGGAGAAATTTGGGGCCAATTTAAAAATAGGGGCGCAAAGACCCCTTATAAAATATTTGGAAAGGGGAAATTTACAATTTAAAAATAGGAGGACAAAAACCCCTTATATTATGGAGGGAAATTTCAACCAATCAAAAAACAAAGGCGGGCAGTTCAAAAAACGTAAAAAATTTGGAAAAAGAAGCGGGTTGGGGTTTAGCTAGCGGTGGCTTTGGGTTTCCCAGCCAAACAGAGCGCGAGCTAATTCTCCCATTTTTGCTAAAGAAGGGATTTGGGGCCCCCAAAGCAATCCGGCGCTCAGCGCCCTTTCGGCATGGGTATAATAAAAAAAAAACATTTTTATAATTTTAAAAAATTATCAGATTAAAACGCTGAAACCTTCTCTAAAAAAAAATCAGTTAAATCCCCCAAAAAAAGCGGGTTTTTCGTCCCAGCCGGCGCTGCATAAGGAAAATTTCAATATAGAAATTGCCCCGGGGAAAAACCGTAATTCAAATTGTTTAAGCTCTTTGGGTTGGTCCCCCATTTAAAACCCGCCCAAATTTAATTTGGGCCGGGCAGTGGGCCCCTTCTAAACCCAGGAGGAGAATTTAAAAATCAGAATAGGGGCGCCCGGGACCCATTAAAATTTTTTATGGAGAAAATTTTTGGGCCAATTTATTTAAAGGCGGGACAGTTCAAAAAAAACCCGTAAAAAGGCAGAAAAAAAGCTTATTTGGGTTTAAGTGGCGGGGGGGTTTGTCCAGCTTAAGGCCCTTTAGAGCGCGAGCTACTTTTTCATAGAGTTCTATGGGAAAAGGAAGGGAGAGCGGGGCTTGTTTGTGATTGGATAAGTTAAAAAAGGCCCGGTTATTTTGGGGCCCAAAGGGAGAGCGAGCGACGTCCTATGAGTTTTCTAAAGCAAGCGAAAAAAAAAAAGTAAATGGCTAAATCAAAATATAAGACTCCCGAAGTTGTCCGATGTGGATATAAAATGAATAATAATATGGGGGTTAAGAACAAAAAAAATTAAATCAAATAAAATAGGTTTATTTTTTTTTTTTGTTACACCCATACTATTGATCCTTGGCTAACGAAAATAAAGAAATAAACCTGATTTTATTGAATTAATATTTTGTTTTCGTTACCCCCATATTATTGTTCATTTTATATACACATCGGGACAACTTCGGCAGTATTATCATTTGATTTCGGCCATGTACAGTTTTATTTCAGATTGCATTAGAAAACCCATAGGAGCGTCGCTCACTCTCCCATTGGTCCAAATAACCGCGCCTCTTTTAACTTAGCTAGAAAAGATCTGTATCCTAATATAAGTACAGGCTGCACAACATACAAGTAATATTTCACCAAAAAACTGGCCAAAACCCCATTGCAATGCAGGGTCTAAACACAGTCTGGGCTGCACAATATCCACTCTCCTTTAAAGAGTCTGTCTGTCTGTGTTCGCCCGCAACTCCCGCCCCCCCTGCGCGCAGCTGTACAGCGCTAGATGCTCCTTTAAAATTCTCAGCCTAAGTAACTAAAATCTGCAAATATCTAATCTACCTAAGTTCTAATGTTCACAGCTAATAGCATAGTTGTCTGTGTGAACAAATAGAACTGTTTCGCTGAGCTGTTTTGAGAGAGACCGAGCAAACGTCCTGCTCTTATGATACATAGACACAAACTGAGGCTGAACAGGAAGGGCTGTTCTATGTAAAACAAGGTCATGTCATTTTTCCAGCCAATCGCAACCATACACATCCCAGTCATGACGTCGCACACCCAGCTCACCCTGCTCTATTCTGTAAGCTGATTTGCTGGCCGCCAAAATGACAGGAAGCGCTGAAAATGGTGCAATATGAATAGATTATGCGCAGATTTTAACCTAAATTATCGTTTGATCGAAAAAATCCGATAAACATAAAAACCGCGCTGATTTCAACTTTGTCGATTATAATTGCTCAACACTCATTTTTATCCAACTAGCTAGCAGATGTAAAAAAGAATTTAACCATACCTTAGATTCACTTCTCACTAGAATTCAAAATGTAGATAAAGCATTCAAAAATAATCCTTCTCCTGAGAATAAAAAAACACTTACAAAACTTCAAAATGACCTTCGTACCCTCTACCTTCAAAACTATGAGAGAAATCTAAATAAACTGAAGTGGCAATTTTACATACAAGGAGATCGTCCCTCTAAAATTCTTGCTCGAAGAATTAAAATCCAACAGGCCCGAACAAAAATCAACCACCTTCTAACTGATCGTAATGAGAAACTCAGAAATCCCATAGACATGGCTAATGAGTTTGCACGCTTTTATTCAAAGCTATATAACCTACAGAAGGAGGAAAATTTTATTTCCCCTTCATATGAGGACATCAATACCTTTCTACAGTCAGTAGCCTTGCTCAAACTTGAGGAATCACAGCTAGAGTCACTTAATGCCCCTATACTAAAGCTGAAGTACAAAAATAATTAGATCTAGTAAATTGAACAAAACACCAGGCCCCGAGGGCATCTCCAATGAATATTATCATCTTTATTCAGACACTTTGGCACCGCACATGACAGCAATGTTCACAGATAGTGCTTTAACCTCTAACCCTCCCAAAGAAGTACTACCTGCCACTATTACCACAATACCAAAGCCAGGCAAAGCTGATAATAATGTCGTTAATTATAGACCTATATCGGTTTTAAATACTGACATTAAAATATATGCCAAAATCCTAGCCTCCAGAATAAATTTAATCCTCCCCTCTCTTGTACACAATGATCAAACTGGTTTCGTTCCTGGTAGGCAAGCCAGAGATGCCACCCGACGTCTTCTTGACCTTGTTCAGATTGCAGGTAACCTCAAAACCAATATAGCCTTCCTTTCACTCGACGCCGAAAAGGCTTTCGATAGAGTGAATTGGAGATACCTGGAATTAACCTTACAGAATGTAACAGTCTGGAGGTGGATCCACTGGACCACCGCAGGCGATGGTGTAAGCCCACACCAGGGAGTGGAATCTAAGTAGGTCCTGGTATTCACCAGAGGCCGTCGCAATGCGGGATGGTCTTGCTGCGGCGGGAGTCTACCAGGTCACTTCCACTGGCGGGGCTTGCCTGCGGTGGCGGCCAAGGGTAGCGAGTACGGAATCGGCAGGCAAGGCTTGTAGTCGGGGACAGGCAGGAGGTCAGGACAGGCGGCTCTGGTTCGTAGACGTAGACAGGCAGGAGGTCAGGACAGGCGGCAAGGTTCGTGGTCGGTAAACGTAGACTGGAGGTTCGGTACACGGATAGGCAGACTAGACACTATAGGAAGGCTTTCTCCAACTGGATATACACCAAGGATCCGGCAGAGGCCGCCAGGAAGAGGCCGGTCTTAAATAGGAGCAGTGCCCGGCAATGACCAATTACCGGCGCATTGCCCCTTTAAATTTCAAACTGCTGGCGCGCGCGCGCCCTGGGGGCGGAGCCACGCACCGGGGGACCAAGACAGGCTGAGCAGGAGCGTGGCCGGGCAAGTGGATGCCGGAGGGGACGGGGAGGTGAGCGGACCCCGAACCCGACGTGCGGGATGGGGCTCCGCTGGGAGCAGGAGCACAGGCGCGCCTGCGACCCAGGACAGTGGTCGTAGGGGCGTCCGTGACACAGAACTTTGGATTTTCAGGCTTCCTGCTATCTGCTATTATGACTGTGCATTCTACCCCCTCAACCAGTCTTAACTTCAGGATTTCTTTCAAAACCCTTTGACCTTACAAATGGTACATGTCAGGGATGTCCTTTATCCCCCCTAATTTTTGTTCTCTGTATTGAACCCCTAGCTGAGAAGATCAGAAGCAACCCCTTAATAACCGGAATCACTACCCAAAACACAAATCACAAAATCAGCCTCTATGCCGACGATGTCATGCTAATAGTCTCAAACCGTCAATCATCAATACCTGCCATTTTGGACACTCTTCAAAATTATTCCCTTGTCTCCTTGTATAAGCTTAATAAAACTAAATCTTTCATTTTTCCCATCAATAATATGACTTCCCAACTTCCGATTTTAAAGAATTTTGGTTTTACCCTAGCACATTCGTCATTAGACTACTTAGGGATTAAAGTAACTACGTCCCCACAAGCCACTCTAATCACCAACTTTGATCTTCTTCATTCAGAATTGGAGGCAGAAATACAAAGAATGAATAGTCTCCAATTATCATGGATAGCCAGAATTAACATCCTAAAAATTTAACTTTTACCTAAGTTTATCTACCTTTCTCGTACAATTCCGTATCTCATATCCAATTTAATAATTACTAAACTGCAACGGTTATTTACAAAATTCATCTGGAATGGTAAAAGAATTAAACAAAATCTTCTATTCTACGGCCACAAAAAAGGCGGCCTGGCCGTTCCTAACCTTCAAATATACAATATTGCGATCCTTTTAGAACAAGCTCTTCCCCTATGGTCAAACGACACGTCCTCCTCTTGGGCACAGCTAGAGGGCTCTTCTTTCTCCCCACGCCCTGTCAGTTCACAACTTAAAGAATCTCTCCTAGGAGCCCTGACTCCGTCCTCTCCCCTACAATCCCTGTCAGACCTTTTTAATCTATGGAAAGAATATGTAGTCTTCAACTCTTGGGTCTCTCTTCCTAAGGAACAGACTCCACTAGACGTCTAAAGTTGTTGGGATGACAATTTCTCATCCTCCTCTTGGACACATTTAGACATACACTCAATAGATCAGTTTTTTCATGACAATGGAACCTTAAAGTCCTTTGCAGACCTCATGCTTTCTCATAATCTGAACAGACCAAATATTTATTTTTTCCAATATCTTCAAGTTAGACATCTTATCACTTCAATTAACTGGCCTCATTCACTTACTGCCCCATCTGACTTTCATAAATTTCTCTTTAAGAAAAAAGGCTTTGAGAAATGCTTATCCTTGCTTTACCATATGATCACTGATAAATTAGTTGTTGACAAACCCGCCCATTTACTCAAATGGTAAAAAGAGTTAGCTAAACAGTTTTCCTTTGAGCAACGGAATAATGTCTACACAGCACCCTCACAACTCTCTAAGTGCCTTAATCACACCGAAATCATGCGTAAAATTCACCTTCGTTGGTATTTACCACCTACTCGTCTTGCCCATATGAAAACTGTTTCCTCTGGTATTTGTTGGATGGGTTGTGGTCAATTGGGTACTTTACTTCATGCATGGTGGGGACGTCCACATATAAAAAAATTATGGAAGTCGGTGTTCCGTCTAACATCTCGGATCACTGGCTTCCATTGCAAACCTATTCCAGAACTTGCGGTGCTAGATATTGGCCTCTCTGAAATTCCTCCCTCTCTAAGAACAATATTCTTTCATGTTTTAATTTCGGTTCGAACAGCAATCGCTATGACCTGGAAATCCTCTCACATCCCTACAATCTCTGAAATGATCAATAGTGAACTTCAATTGTCACTGTGAATTAAAGTGGATTTGCCGAGAGACAAAGATTCTTACCTTTCAGCTTAGCCCAGGCAGAATGTCAACAAATCACGCTGAGTCATGAAGCTGCAGTGGAGAGAGGGAGAGGGGAGGGGGGAGTGAGGAATCCAAGGGAGCATCTCAAAACTTAAGTGAACTAATAAACAGTACAAGAGTGGATTCAATACAGCAAGACACAGGCTCATACACTGCACTGTCAGGAGAAACCTTATCTGCTAAGAAGCTAATGTAATGTAAACAAATCACGGACAGAGACAGAGACGCACACAGACACACACAGCCAGAGCACAGAGCTGCATAAGGGGATCCTGTGACATGTTAACTCAAATAATCAATCTATAACTTGTGAATTCTGTATACAAAAGAGAACACCTATTCTACACAGCAGCTTGAAAGCTTCTTCATCAGATAAAGCAGGGATCTAATAACACTACAGCTAGTTATTCTGTATACAAAAGAAAACATATTGCTACCCGGTGCCTTAAAAGACCATTAATTTTGCCTGTCATCAGATAAGAAGTGATTCACGCAAGCGCGGCCTTTCAGCTCCTGGGTCGTGACTAGGGGAAGCTTTGTGGTAAAAAAAAAGGGGATTTGAGAAATGCTGTAGCTCTCAGAGTTTTCACTTTTTTTAATCACATATATTTAGAAAAGTGATTAAATACCCATTTTGGAGGTTACCACATCAACATTACATGGTGGCAAAACCCCTTTAAAGCTAGTGGACCCTCAGCATGTTTGTCTCGAGAGAAGGTCGTTATGGGAACCCTGGCTATCGTCCAGACTCTATTCTAGCACTTCACATTGATTTACTATTTCTCATCTTTCATACTTCACCATTTACATTGCTGTAATGTACAAGTTATTTTCCTAATATTATATACCGCCGAGTTATGTGTTTGTTTTAACTTGAAATGCCTGCAACAGCAGGAAAGGAATCTTTACTTGTTGTATGCCGTGTTTTAATATCTACTACAAACTGTATGTAATTTTATATTGATTCACCTGCACATGTCTTACTTCTAATAAAATCATGTTTAAAGAAACGAAACAAAAAATAGTGACAGAATTGCGATTTTTGTTCATCCCGCTGAAGGAAAAAGTGATCAAAAAGTCAATTAAACCCCTAAGTGGTACCAAATAAAAAGTTAGGGCTAAAAGATCCATAAATAGTTTTACACAATAATATATATATATATTTTTTTAAGTGTTAAAACATAAAAAAACAATATACATTGGTTATCACTGTAATTGTATCAACCCACTGAGTAATACTAATGTGTCAGCTGTGCTACACAATGAGCATTGTAAAAAATAAAAACAGTGTATGGTTGTATTTTCTTCATCCTGACTCCCAAAAAAAATGGATTGAAAGGAGATCAAAAAGTCATGTTCCTCAAAAAAGATAGCATGAAAAATGTCAACTCAACACATAAAACAGAGGGCTTCCGGTTCCGGTGTTCGGCATGAGAGCAGGGCGGTGAACGAGCTCCCGTGTATGCCGACACAGACCGTCTCAGATTGAGCGCAGAACCAGCAGCTGGGGGGGCAAAAACGACCTCGCAACATTTGTGGGCTTATTCCCGAGCTATATGGAACGTTATCTCCTGCGGAGCGGGCAGAAAACTAAAGTAATTGCGGATTCACTGGAGACACGGGGTACATCCAAGATGGCGCCCCCCACGCGCGGTGTGCCAGATGAAGCAGGCTCAGAGCTCCTAGAAGCCATTACAGCTACCTATTCTCAGGCGGATCACAATATACAGCTGGACTACAAAAGATTGGCGGTGGAGGTGGCAAGATTGATTGCTCCGGACCTCCAGGAAACCCTCCAGCAGACCCTGCAAGACTCGCTGGGCAAACTCCAAACTGAGGTACAGACACATGCTTCTAGATTGGAGCAGCTAGAAATGTGGGTTAATTCCCTAGAAAATGAATCAGCAATTATGGCAGCAAATCTAAAAAGTCTTCTATGGCTAAGCAATCATACCTCGAGGCTAAAGCCAAGGAACTTGAAAACCCCTTGAGGCGGAATAATTTGCACATGATAGGCCTCAGAGAGGACTTTAATGCCCTGGAATTATAATATGCAAATTCGACGTCCCCAAGGCCCTGAGACTGGAGCGCACTTGTAGGGTGGAAAGGGCGCACAGGTTGGGCGCTGACCTGAAGATTCACCAGCCAGCTCAGAGTGGGGCTCGCACCAGACCACGCCAGGTCATTATGAAGTTTTTAGACTTTAACGATAAATCTGAGATCCTCAGAGCATTCAGGGGGAGAAGGAATCCACTGATCATCAAAGGCTCCACAGTGATATTGTTTGAGGACTTCTCAGCAGAACTATCGAAGAAACAGCGCAGCTTTAGTAAAATTTGCTCCCAACTTTACAGAGAGAAAATACAGTTTCAGTTGCAATACCCAGCAGTTCTGAAAGTGCAGCAAAATAACGGGCCACCTCGCATTTTTTACAACGGCTGAAGAAGCTTAAGCGGAATTAGGCAAGTTATGCCCGCAGCGTAAAGACAGACGACCCACAGGTGATTCTTGGGAACAGGTGACACCTCCCCGCTCCTCCAGACGGGCTCTTCCAACCCCACCAAGCCAGAACAACGAAGAGGAAGGGCACGTTCAGGATCTTCCCCAGAGTCAGGGAGGATAGTCCAGGGACGCCACACATACTCAACTTGAGGAGTCCAGGCTCCGATTATGAAAGGAAGATGCTATTCCAGGAACGGGTCATCTGATATGGACACGAGTCTACAACATGTTTATATGTTAGGTTTCTGCTTTGATTACATATTTCATGTCGGGTCCATGGGAGCAAGTGATACGCAGTAAACGCCCTATCTACACCAGCAGCGTTAAACACATTCATGCAGATACCTAGATTTTCTAAATGTGTTTAACGCTGCTGGTGTAGATAGGGCGTTTACTGCTTTTGTATTCAAGGAGTTAAATATCAGGTGAACATACTGATTACTTCCTGGGTGGGTATATAAGAAAATTCGTTTGATGTTTAGAGTATGTTACGACTAAGGGCTGAAGATCTAGCCTGAAACGCGTAAACTTATATTCGCATGTTTTGATGTTTTTAACCATGCTTTTAAGAAGTTTTCAATAAAGAGTGAACCTTGTTTTTCTACGAACTCAATCCTGTGTTCATGAGTAGTGTTGAGCAATTATTATCGACAAAGTTGAAATCGGCACAGTTTTTATGTTGATCGAAATTTTTAGATCATGCGATAATTTAGGTTAAAATCTGTGCATCATCTATTTGCACTTTTGCCCAGTCCAGATTTGTTCATTGAGGCAACTTGCACTTAAATGTGAATGCAGCAATTTTGTAGTCACCACTGGTGAATTGATAGGTGCCAAAAAATACCTTTTATTATCCGATTACAGATACGTGTTTTTTCACTTTGGCGCACTACAGCTTTGTTCATTGAGGCACCTTGCAATTAAATGTGAATGCAGCAATTTTGTAGTCACCACAGGTGAATTGAAAGGTTCCAAAAATACCTTTTATTATCCGAATACATTTCAGATACGTGTTTTCACTTTGGCGCAGGCCAGCTTTGTTGATAGATCTACTTTGCAGTTAAATTTGAATACAGCAATTTTGTAGTCACCACAGGTGAATTGATAGGTGCCAAAAATACCTTGTATTATCCGAATACATTTCAGATACGTGTTTTTTCACTTTGGCGCAGGCCAGCTTTGTTGATAGATCTACTTTGCAGTTATATTTGAATCCAGCAATTTTGTTTTGATTTGAGGGATTTGAGAATAGCTGTGATTTGCCATCTTTTAATAAGAGACTTTCCAAAACTCTTCCATACCTTCTCAAATTTTTATATTTCTGAACATGGAGTGAAATTCAGGTGGTAAGCGAGCAAAGAGGGGGGTAGGACATGGAGGTAGAGGTACGAGAGAAGGTGCTCCTTCCAGTGCTGGCGACAACACGCATGCCAGCGGATCGTCAGTTGCAGGACCGTCAGGCCTGTCATCGCTGGGTCAGGGCCCTGTGAATCTCAGTAACGAACAGCGTTGCCAATCTGTTCTTCAGTGGTTAATGCAACCTGCATCCAGCAGTCTTACCTCCTCGTCCTCCCAGTCACGGCCACAAATGTCGTCATCAGCATCCGTCCAACATGAAGCAGCCCAAATGTCAACTCGTGTACCCACCACTGTGGATAATCCATTTTCTGAAGAGCTCTTAGATGACAAAATGCGGTTGGGATCAGAAGGCATGTTAAAAGATCAAGCGGCCACAGAGGAGGAGTTTCTCTGCTCTGACGCCCAGTTACTGATGCCATCAGAGGAGGAGAAGGAAGCTGGTCAATCGGCAAAAATCCCGGGCGGTCGGCAACGCCTTGCAGTCCCTCTTGCTTGTAGCCCGCAGCTCCTGGATGCAGAATGTCAGGACGACGAAGTCACTGAAGTCACCTGTGTTGATGATGATGATGATGAAGACATTGCGGATCCAACGTGGTCTTTTCAGCAGAATTAGCTTGCGAGCGCTTCATCACTGGATGAGGAGGAAGATGATGGGGTAGTGTCAGTACGGGTTCCGCCTCAAAAAGGGAGAGGGCGGTCGCAGAAGTCCGCTGATATGATTCCGCCAGCCACGGTCAGCGCAAACCCCGCTCCTCGCTTATCGCCGTCAAAAAGGTCCAGGACCTCTCAAGCCTGGGCCTTCTTTGAGCAAGCCTCTGATTCACCCAGAGATGTCATATGCCGCCTTTGCCGTAAACGCATAAGTAGAGGCAAGAACCTTAGGTTTTTAACCACCACCAACATGTCTAGTCACATGCAGCGAATGCATGAGTTGAAATGGAGGCAACACTTGGCCAAAAAAGGCCAGACCGGGCCTCCAAACACTGTCACCCCCTCTGTCTCCGCCTCCTCCTCCTCCGCCACCACCATGTGTTCCTCAGCTGCCCATGTCTCTCAGAGTCATGATCAGGGATCAGCCTCCGCTTCAGCCTCCACCGTCGCCCAAGTACCACCAGAGACCCATCCTATGCCTTCTCCTTCCGCCAGTTTGATGACCTGCACACCGTACAGCGGCCAGTCTAGCAGCCAGCCTTCTGTCTTCCAGGTTTGGGAGCAGAAGAAACACTTTAACCCAAACCATCCCAAAGCCAAAAGCCTGAATGTCGGCATTGCCAGGCTTTTGGCCTTGGAAATGTTGCCTTTCCGTCTGGTGGACACAGATGGGTTCCGCCACGTCATGGCCCTTGCCTGCCCCCAAAACCAGATGCTGAGCAGGCATTTCTTTGCCAGAAAAGCCGTCCCTGCCCTGGCCAGCCACGTGTCATTTAAAATTTCATGCGTTGTCTGCATCTGTGGCCGGAAAAGTCCATCTGACCACCGACACATGGACTAGTAAGCACGGCCAAGGCCGCTATATCTCTGTTACAGCTCACTGGGTGAGCTGGGTGGATGTCTCTGGGGGTGACGGTGGCTCTCAGGCTCGGCGCACGCTCTTCAAAACCGCAGCAATGGTGCAGGGTTCCTTCCCCCAAGGTCCTCTGGTGGCATCACGTGCCCAGTGAAACCAGGCCGTGTTGAAATTAATCTGTCTTGGAGACCGTCCCCACACAGGTCAGGAGCCGTGGACGGCTCTCCGCAACGAGACCGAGAACCTTGTGCCAGGCAAGGTGGTGTGCGATAACGGGCGAAATCTGCTGGCCGCCCTTAAGATCGGTAGGCTGGAGCTCATCCCTTGCCTGGCACATGTCATGAACCTTGTCGTCCAGAAATTTCTAAAGAGCTACCTGGGTCTGGACTGCCTGCTGAGGAAGGCTCAAAGTCTAAGATCGCACTTCCGCCGTTCGCACCCTGCTTCGTCCCGCCTGGCTGCATTGCAGCGTCAGCTCGGCCTCCCCGTCAACCCTCTCATTGTTGACGTAGGAACACACTGGAATTCCACCCTCCACATGCTCCAGCGATTGTGGCAGCAGCGCAATGCCATTACACAGTACGAAGTGAGACATAGCCCGACAAGCAGCGGTGCGGAGCTCGAGGTGTTGAGCCACCGAGAGTGGAGGCAGGTGAAAGAGCTCTGCACCATCCTTGCCAGTTTTGAAGAAGCCACCAAAATGGTCAGTGCGGACAATGCCCTTGTCAGCATGAGCATTGTGGTGATCTTAGTTCTGGAACGATCGTTGGACACTCTGAAACAACAGGTCCCGCCAGCGACGGAGGAGGAGACGGACACAGAGCCTTTCTCTCCGTCAAATCCACAAGGCCCGACAGTTTCACGATTTCATCGGTCTTCATTAGGCAGTGGTTCGGGGTTCAGAGCTAGTGCAAGGTGGCGTATCAGCTCTCAGAGTGCATCATCTCAGGCAAGTCATGGCTGTGTTGAAGTTGTGCCGGAGGCAGCGGAGGAGGAGGAGGAGTTATTCCTAGACACCGACGTCCCTGCCTTGGAAAGAGGTTGGCGCGAATTTGAGGCGGAGGAGGAAGATCAGTTTGCTAGTGCCCCTCGACCCAGAGGCTTGGGAATATAAGGCTCCATCTCTCACATGAGTGCTTGGATGTTCCATTTCCTCCAACATGATCCTCGCATTAAGGCCATCAAAATGAACAACAGTTACTGGGTGGCCACCCTCCTGGATCCCCGGTACAAAACAAAACTCAGCACTTTCCTTCCACCCACCCAAATAGAGAGTAAAATGCAGGAAATGGAGACCTTGCTGATTGATCAACTGGAGACATCTGTTGCGTCTGCTTCACGTTCCCCAAATGTCACGGTGGAACAACATCAGCGACGTGACAGCAGTAGAGTGCCAAGTAGCCGTAGCGGCAGCAGCAGGCAAGTTGGCAGAAGCCTAATGGGTGACCTCTGGCAATCTTTGTTTACCACCTCACCAACGCATGCAATGCAGGGCACACATCCAACACACAGAGACCAGCTTAAGATCATGGTGCACGACTATCTGCATCTCAACACCGATGTTTTTGTATGTGTTCCGAACCCAATAGACTTCTGGGTATCCAAAATGGACGAATGGCCCGAGTTCGCTCGCAACGCCAAAGAGGAGTAGTCCTGCCCAGCAGCCACCGTCATATCAGATCGGACCTTCAGAACAGCTGGAGGAGTCATTACAGACAAACGCATCCGGCTTTCCACAGATAATGTGAATCGTTTGACTTTCATCAAGATGAATCAGGCATGGATCTCTGATGATGTGTGGCCCTAATTGCCTAGGTCACCGATTAGTTGCCGGTCTACTTTCACATTCCTCTTCAAACAGAAATGGTCCTCTTGAAAAATGTTTTTTAAAATGATCATTTCTTAACTGCAATTTTATTCTCTTTTCCCAACAGTTCATTTTGCTGGTTTTGCTGTGAGGAGACTGTAAAAGACAGCAAGGTTTCATGACAACACCGTATTCCATTTACTCACTTTATTTTTAGAAGTTTTCGCATTGTCAATGGTTTTGAGGTCATGTTGCTGTGAGATACAGCTATAATTATGGTCCTTTGGAACAGAAATGTGGCTTTTAAGTGGCATTTCTCCCTCACAATTTTTAATAGTGGCTGAGAAGTCATTTTTATAATTTTTTGGGTCATGCTGCTTTGAAATGCAGCAATACTACAGGTCCTATTATAAAAAAAAAAGTTGTTTCTAACAGACATTTGTTCTTCACAATTGTCCAAAGTGGCTCAAGGGTCATGCTTTGAATTTTTGGGGGCATTTTGCTTTGAAATGCAGCTATACTACAGGTCCTATTATAAAAAAATTTTTGTTTCTAACAGACATTTGTTCTTCACAATTGTCAAGAGTGGCTCAAGGGTGATGGTGCTGTCAGAAACAGGAATAGGTAGGACACTGTTAATGGACACATATTGCAAAATGACTTGTTTTTGCAAGATATTTAACATAGCTATCAATCCCTGTATTGAGACAACCCATTTAATACAATTAAAAAAGAGAAACAAAGACATGGTGGGATTCCATCCTATTTTAAAAATGTGTTTTCTAGAATTAAAGTACTAAAAAACTTGCATGTACAAAATAGCTGGTAAAAAAATTCCTCTGAATTGTACAAGGGAGGTACAGGAAAACTTTACCAGATGTAGGTTATTCAGAGGACATGGAGTATGGAGCACGGACAGAGAACAAAGTACAGAGACAATTTCCTCCAGCACGTTGAGTAAAATGAGAAAAAGAATGCCAAGAAAAAGGGCACCTGGGTGGAACAGGAGCGTTAACCACCAGTATTTCCAAGTGAAGCTCAATTGGTCCGCACTCATACGGAGGGGCAAGCGCTACCCAGGGCAGGGACAGTATATGTCCAGTGAAACTAAAATGGTGGTTCAAAGACTCCTTTTCCCGGAACTTTTTAATTTGGGGGTCAGACAGGTTTAATGGTCATACTGCGGTCCAGGACAGGTATAGTCAATGTCCAGTTCAACTAAAATGGTGGTTGAAAGACTCCTTTTCCCGGCACTTTTTAATCTGTGGGTCAGACAGGTTTAATGGTCATTCTGCAGTACAGGACAGATATAGTCAATGTCCAGTGAAACTAAAATGGTGGTTGAAAGACTCCTTTTTCCGGCACTTTTGAATCTGGGGGTCATGCAGGTTTGGGGCTCATGCTGTGGCCCAGGACAGGTATAGTCAATGTCCAGTTCAACTAAAATGGTGGTTGAAAGACTCCTTTTTCCGGCACTTTTGAATCTGGGGGTCATGCAGGTTTGGGGCTTATGCTGTGGCCCAGGACAGGTATAGTCAATGTCCAGTTCAACTAAAATGGTGGTTGAAAGACTCCTTTTTCCGGCACTTTTAAATCTGGGGGTCATGCAGGTTTGGGGCTCATGCTGCGTTCCAGGACAGGGAT
Source organism: Phyllomedusa bahiana (assembly GCA_025379985.1). Lineage (NCBI taxonomy): Eukaryota > Metazoa > Chordata > Amphibia > Anura > Hylidae > Phyllomedusa > Phyllomedusa bahiana. Next base: position 9,607 of record JAODAL010045125.1, on the reverse strand, counting down.
ATTCAATGTCCAGTTCAAGTAAAATGATGGTTCAAATCATACTGCCTTCTGGCACTTTTTAATTTGTGGGTGATGCAGGCTTAAGGGTCATGCTGTAGTACAATACAGGGATAGTGAATGGTGTGTGATTTTTTTTCTGTGGCTTTTATAACCTAAGTGTGTTGCCTAAGATGTAGCACATATCCATTTGACTGTTGTGGATGTTAATTCCAGCTCCTCCAGCCCTGTTTGGGTGTAAGAATGAAGGTGTTGTTGCTCTCCCATAGACTTTAATGGTCATCGCTCATAATCTACTATCGACTATCGTGTCGATGATGATCGACTATCGACCATCGACCGATGTCGATGGCCAACGTATTCGCTCAACACTATTCATGAGTGCTGGATTACCTTCGCTTCCAATTAACATAGAATAACTCTCAACAAGAGCGAGATGCTGGAGTTGGGCACACACGTCCCAGTAGACGTTTGGACCCAAGCAGGAATTAATGTTATGATCGCGCCCAAGTTCATTACTTATCTGGGGATAAAAATTGGAAGAACTCCTGATACTCTGTATAACTTGAACTTCCAGCTGGTGTGGACTAATCAAGATGATGAGCTTTCCAAGGCTCTTAAATTTGCTACAAACATTACCCCTACTGTTGAGGCACAGTGATTTAACTACACTCAACTCTTCTTTCTCTAAATTTATTTGGGCGGGTCGGAAAGCCAGGATTAAGCTCGAGAAACTGATGATTGATAGGTCAAGTGGGGGGATGGGTATGTCATATCTAAGGGGGTACAACTTGAGTTGCCTTATGCGTCATCTGTTGATTTGGAGGCATGAGACAGACTCTTTCTCCAATTGGAACATAGAGAAGGGATTAGCTTACCCTTGGCATCTGTTCGCCCTGCTACATACGAGATTTGCGAAACTCCCAGTAGAGGTAAAAAAAACGGTACTTCTGCGGGACACACACAAGGGGCATCTGGAGTTCCCCTCAGGACAAGACAGCAAGCTTATATTATATCTCCAGCAGAGTGGTATTAAGACGGCTGGTCAACTAATTCATGCAAGAGAGAGGAGATGGCTTAGTCCTGAGGAAGTGAGGGTTAAGTTTGCTATTCCGAGGAGGCAAACAATGGCAATAGGTCAGATTTTGTCCTTTTGTAAGGAACGTCTGCGTGATCCTGCCCCTGAGACCACGAAGCATGCCTTTGAGGATAAGTGGCGTCTTCAGCCGCAAATGTATTCTATTGCTGACCTTTATAAGATGATTAGAGAAAAGGCGCTGGGGGTATCCAAGAATCGCTGTTTTCTAAGTGGAGAAGTATAACAGGGTGTGAGGATATTGAGAAACAGATCTTAAAGGGATGGTCCCTGGTTAGGAAAAATCTGATAGGAGAACAATGGCGGGAGACCTACTTTAAAATTATGCATCATGCTTACCTGGGATTTAATATCCCGTCATCCCGCCCAGAGGCCAACAGGATAATGGCATGCCCGAGATGCAAGATGAAGAATATTGGGCTAGAGTCACTAAATACCTTGAACGTACCTGGGGTTTGAAAGTTAGGAGAACGTGTCAGACTCTTCTCTTTCATGGAGTGTGGAGGACAATGAGCCAAGATCAAGGTGAAGCTGTAAAACAGCGGATACCTGGGGCAGTTCATGTGGCTCTCTTGATAGCGAAACGACTAGTATTTCAACACTGGCTTTCTCCCTCGCCGCCTTCAATGGAGGCTCTTACCACAGCGTTAAAAAGTTACTTGAGGTTTGATCATACAGAAGCAAAAAATAATAGAAGTAAAAAACATACCCTTTCTTTGTCAAGTGGCGTTCTTTTATCTTAACACACTTTACCCGTCAAGAGATTATAGACATAATGAAAAATTACCGGTACACTCACTGGTATGCTTTGGAAGACCTTAAAGGTACTCTGGGTCTCTTAAAGGGGGATTAGACAAAGACAATTAGTACATACTAGTAGGTTGAGGTTTGGCCATCCTTCTTATTTTCCTCAAATTCTCAATAGAGACATACATAACTAAACAGGAGAAGAAAGGAATAAGAGAAGGGGGGGGGGAGGAGAGGGAGGGTCTAGAAGATTTGTTCTAGTTTAACCTGTTTGTTTTCTATGTAGGTTTATCCTATCCGGACTTGGTTTGGTTCTAATGTCAGTGTATCTGTATGTTTATGAAGATGTACAATGTGATATGCTGATCATGTATATGCATTTCTTTAATTGAAAAACCAAATAAAATGTTTTACAAAAAAATAAAAAATAAAAACACCCCCTACACAGCCCCGTACACAAAAAAAAGTTATGACTATTAGTATATGGTTTTACACAATAAAAATACTTTTTTTAAAGTGCTCCTACATAAAAAAAAAAAAAACTATATAAGTTGTATATCACCATAATTGCATGGACCCACAAAAGTAAAACTAACATGCACGGTGAGCGCTGTTAAAAATAATAAAAAAAACACTTCTAAGATTGCAATACTTTCTTCACCCTGCCTCCTGAAGCGTACAAAAAGTCTTGTCCCCCCAAAATGATACAAATAAAAATGTCATCTCATCCTGCAAAAACAAGCCCCTACACAGCTCTGTACACAGAAAAATGGTATCGCAGTAATCGTATTGACCTGCTGAGTAAAGCTAGCCTGTCATTTATACTGCTTGGTGACTGCTGTAAAAAGTAAAAAAAAACACTACCAGGACTGTTGTATTTTGTTCATCCTGCCATACAAAAACATTGATAAAAAGCAATCAAAGTATCATATGAACCCCAAAATGGTACCAATGAAAACTTAAAACATAAAAAACTATATAAAATCGATATCATTGTAATCATTTTGACTCAAATAGTAAATTTATCTTGTAATTTATACCTTAAACTGTAAAAATTAAGCCCTAAAACAATGACCCAATGCTAATAGAAACCTGTCGAACACCTGTGGGCCCGAAATTCACAATATACCCCTAGATGTATTCCCTGAGAGGCGGTGAATCCAAAATAGGAGGACTTCTGGAAGGTTTCATCTGTTCTGATACTTTGGGGGATTTGCAAATGCAACATGACTGTCACGTCAAGGGAGGTACAGTGAGCCCTGACTGGAACCCAGCCCACTGTCCCTGCCTACTTGACGTGCTGCCCTAGGCGGCAGATGGCAACTGGGCGACAGTCCCTGCGCTGCTAAAGTGCTGGGGCCATCAGAAGGAAGAATAGTCAGACAGTCCGGGTCAATACCAAAACGGGAACGCCATAGCCACAAATCAGAACCAGAGGGATAAACGTAAACAAGCCGGGGTCAAAAGCCAAACGGGAGCGAGGTGCAAAATCAGAAGACAAGCCGGGGTCAGGAGAACAAGCCGAGGTCAAGTACACAGGTAAGCAGACAATAAACAATAACACAGGTAGCAAGGCAGCCAGGAGAATATCGCAGGCACAGAACTCAGCTAGCAGGGAGTTTAAATGTGATCCCCAGATACCGCCCCTGTAGCTGATTGGAGCGGCCTCCGGGTCCTCCCATTGGCTGGTGCGACACGCTCCCTGTCAGGAGTGGCTAGACCTCTGTCACTCACACAGCTCCTAGCAGACTGTCTATCAGGGTGGGGTCGCTGATCAGCTGCTGCCGGGTAACAGATGAGGGTCCACTGTGATCACCACAGGTGAAGGTGGTGAAGGTGGAGACAATGCCAGTCTAAGGTGCCCTGGTCTTCACCAGAGCCCACCGCTAGGCCGGAATAGACTTCGATGCGGGGAACCTCAAAGACGCTACCCCAGAAGTGGCTACCCACGGTGACAGCCGAAGTGCAGGACAGGGACACTGGAAGCGGTGAACACGGGAGTATAGAACTGCAATTTACTATTCTAAATAGCGACTGTCATTTACTATGTCCAGCCATGTCCACATGGCATGGCTGGTCATTGTGATGCCACAGGCAGCCGGGAAGTTTCTCTCAGGCTTCCAGGCTGTCAGGTAAGCCACCGGCAGTCACAATTATATTGTGGCTGCTGCAATGGAGACAGAGAGAGCCCCCTCCCTCTGTCTTTCGCTTAGCTGCCGCAATTGTGAAAAATTATTGCATTCTATCTCAAGTTTGTCTGAGGCCAACTGGATGTTTCACAAATGCTCCAGGGAAAAAGTTCTATGAAAATATGAGACTTTTTAGCACAAATATACAATTCTATGTTTAGAGGCACCAATACATGTATCAAAATATTTTATGCAAAGGCTCTAATCCATAAATGCAATCTGAGGAAATGTTATATGATGCAATAAGGCTAGGGCCCAAAGCACACATGTAAATCAACTTGCATTTGACTGAAGAAGATTTTAGTTCTGAAATGGCCAATCCAGAGTCCTGTCTTTAACCCTATTGAGATGCTGTAGTATGATCTGAAGAGGGCTGTAGTATGATCTGAAGAGGGCTGTTAATTCAAGACATCCCTCAGATATTTTAATTAGCTGAAAAACATACATAGGGAGTAACAGTCCATCAGTTTTTGATCTATAACATCTTTTTTATTACCTACCAAAAATGTAAAATAATCTTTAACCTGTGTCCCCATCAACTACTTTTTCTCTCTGCACTGTGGATATTTACTCAATGTGTTCAATAAAATACATGAACAGTACAACAATTTACATCATCATTAGTTTAGTTAGATTGTGTTCATCAATAATTGTGACTAAGATAACAATTAGATCACATTTTATTGGTTATCAATACAGAAATCCTGGTAATTACAAATGGTTTGTCACAGTTGTTCAGCAGAAAAATGTGTACATTAAACATATGGATTTGTTTAGGATTGGAGCCTAAAGCGATGGATATTCAATGGGTAGTATCCATTAGACATGTTTTTGTTTTCTTGTTTGTAAAATATCTTGCAATACATCTTAGATTTAGAGACAAATTAAGGAAGTAAAAATCTGTACAAATTGCTGGTCAAATGTATTACATGGACATATTTGTATGTATCAAATTTCAAGCACACATCTCTTTTCCTCTGCAGGACTTTACATTCCTTCTTTGACAGCAGCTTTCTTCCCTCTTTCACCCAATTCTACATGGAAACAGCATTTTTCTCATTTCCATCCCTCATCTACTGACAGGAGTATTCTTGCCTTTCCATCAATCCCCTACTGGCAAAAGCAATACTATTCTTCCCATATAATGTCACCATTAGCAGCAACATTATCCCCTGTTTACAGCAGCTTTCTTCCTACATCTTCACCAATAACAGTATTGTTCTCTTTTTTAAAAGAGCAGCATTTTCTCCTTTCTCACAACTTCCCTCCTGGCAGTGGCATTCTCCTCTTTACCACCCTTACCCAACTGAAAGCAGAACCGTCCCTTTTTAAAACCTTCCCCCACTGGTAGCAGCTATGTTACTCTAATCACCCAGCTGCATCCTCCCTAATCTTACTTCTCCTCTTTTGGCCGGAGCATTTGCATCCACCAAACTCTTTTCTGTTCTCCTTCCACCTAACCTGCAACGGCAATTGGATCCTTTCCCCTCTCAGATAACAGTATTAGCATTTAATTCACTCCTTACTGGTGGTATATTCAACCAACTCACATCTCCTCCCCTAACCAGAAGTGGAATTCACCCCAAAACCACCCTTTTTCTATTGAGTGCAGGTCTATTTCTGCATTCCTACCCTTCCCTAAATGGCAACAGCATCCCAACCCACAAAAGACAACAGAAAGTGAATGATTCTGGCTGCAGAATAAAATAAAGTTATGGTGAAAAGACTGGAGATGGAAGGTCACTGGACAGAAAAGCTCTTCAGGCTTCTCTGTTAACTCCAACTGACTCCAATTGTAGGAGAATACTGATTGCAGGAACTTTGCAATCGACATCATGTGACTAAGATTCCATGGCAGATAGTTCTCCGCATAGAAAATATACCCTGATAATGCAGGAACTGCTGAATATTTGCATACATATTATTCCTTTCAGCCAGAGAAGAATGTCATTAAAGCAAGCCAAAGTCATTGCCCAACAAATCAATGACATTAAGTCACAAAGATTTCTGTTACAACAGTATCAAATGGACACAGCTAGAAGGACCTCATCTCCCCGCAAAGTACTAGTTTAAAGGCATATGCAAGGTCCCCTGATAACCCCAGATGACATTTTCTCTGAGAGGAGATCTATTTGGGCCTATAGAGCAGAACAATTATATTCAAAAAGAAGACATTTATAAGTGGGGCCACCCTTGTCAGCTCCCACTTTTTGATACAGCTTTAATAGGGTAAGATTATATGTTATTGATTTGGACTTTCATCATATTACAGACAGCATCATTATGGACTGAAGCCAGATAAACTGGGTCAGTGATTGATTGGATAAGGATCCATACAACCCACTTATGAGTTTGAAAATGTTTTAATTTGCTTCTTCGTCAATGACAAATTAGTCTTCTTGCTGTGTCCTTCTAATACTGTTTGTAATGGATAATTTTGTGACTTAGGGCCACATGTATGAAACTGTCTAGGTCTAAAACTCACTTTGTTGCCCATAGTAACCAATTGCAGCACTCCTCTCATTTTTCCAGAGCACTATATGAAATGAAAGGAGCACACTGATTGGTTGCTATTGACAACAAAGTGAGTTTTAGAACTAGACAGTTTTCATACATGTGGCCTCAGTTGTTGGTTTATGACTTTAGCGTGTTTTAATAATTATTAGAGATGGGCGAATTTATAAAAAATTTGGTTCGCCGAGTTCGCGAATTACTTCGGGATGAATCGCGTTAAAAAACAGCTATTTCCGGGCTGCACAGAGCCTGTAGGGTGCTGTAGAATGTTCTGCCATGCTGAAATATGCAGAGGGAGCTTGGTTTGGTCTTCATACAATGCTGTGTTTTAGTATGACACGCACATGACTGCCGCCGCTCTTAGAATAGCTTCTCTTTAAAATTCCCTGGGCAATTACGGGGGCAAAACTGACCAAAAAAACTGAAGTGGGAATGTAGCCTGATAAAGTCATGGCAGCGCCAGCTGGAAAAAAATAAGCTAAGGGCTAAGATCCTACCATAGTGTCAAAGAACACAGTAGTAGGTTACTGGAGCCGCCAAAGATCAGCACAGTAGGGGGATGTCACAGCAAGGGTCACTCCATGAGGCCAGAGCTTTAAACCATCAAAATATGACAGAACCTGTTCTGTTAAACGCTGATACATGTAGAGCCCCCCTGAATGAGTGGAGAGGGTGTTGGCTGTAATTTTGCGTTGACGTCTCTGATCATTTTTCCCTCCTTTCATCCATCAGTGTCTGCTTTCAATTGGTCAATAATCCATCAGTATTGCTAAGGCCAAAAACAAACATGAGTTGATCCAAAACAGAGATGACCAGTAAATGGGATATTTGCATGTCTTCTGTGTTCTGTATCCACTCCTGCTTTTGGCTAGACAATCCTGATCCTTTCCATTCCTTCTGACAGGTGAAAAGAAGGGGAAAACTAAACAAAATGGCAACATTATAGAGTTGTGAGGGTGGAAACAGCATTAGGAAACCAGACAGTGGCACAATGACACACTGTGGAGGTCACGGCATCAACAGCAGCAGCATGAGGTCAGACAGTGGCTCAATGACCGAATGTGGAGGTCACGGCAGGAGCCACAGCAGCAGCATGAGGTCAGAGAGTGGCACAATGACAATCTGGAGGTGGCAAAAACAGGAGAAGGCCACAGAGTGGTACAATGACCGAGTGTGGAGGTCACGGCAGCAGCCACAGCAGCAGCATGAGGTCAGACAGTGGCACAATGACATTCTGGAGGTGGCAAAAACAGGAGAAGGCCACAGAGTGTCACAATGACAGAGTGTGGAGGTCATGGCAGGAGCAACAGCAGCAGCATGAGGTCAGACAATGGCACAATGACACAGTGTGGAGGTCATGGCATCAACAGCAGCAGCAGCATGAGGTCAGACAGTGGCACAATGACAAATTCTGGAGGTGGCAAAAACAGGAGTAGGCCACAGAGTGGCACAATGAGAGAGAGTGGAGGTGACGGCAGGAACAACAGCATGAGGTCAGAGAGTGGCACAATGACACAGTGTGAAGGTGACCACAGCAGCAACAACAGCAGCAGCAGCTTGAGGTCAGAGAGTGGCACGATGATACAGTGTGGAGGTGGGTGGCAATACCAGTCCCTGGTAAAGATGGTGGCAGGCAGATGGAGAAACTGGCAGCAGATGTGTGGCATCAGGCAGGCAGCGGCATCAGAATAGTGGCTAAGGCAGGTAGTTTGAAAACAGACTCACATCTCAAAGTTTTGGTGAGGCATCATGGCTGATGTAATCTGATGCCTAAGGCATTGGTGTGTGGAAATCCTGGCCGATCCACGCCTGATTCATCTTGACAAAGGTCAGTCGTTCCCCATTTCCCATGGACAAGCGGGTTCTCCTTGGGGTAACGATGGCCCCTGCCGCACTGAACACCCACTCTGATGCCACACTACTGGCCGGGCAGGACAACTTCTCCACTGCAAACTTGGAAAGATGCGGCCACACATCCAGTTTGGCCGCTCAGTAGTCCAGAGGATCTTCTAACTGGGTTGGCAGAGTGCTGTCCAAGTAGGCCACCACCTGTTGGTTCAGGGTCTGCCCCAAGTCCTGCTTCTGCTGCTTTTATACAAAAAGGTTGCACACCAATATTTCTAAATTTTCATTCCAAAAAACTTTATTAAGTAACACAATAATCATCCGGCTTCATAAAATACAGGATCAAAATATTCCCATCTTTTCACTTAAACAGATTCATGTACTGTGTACGTTTCGGTCCCTAAATGGACCTTTTTCAAACGAATCTCTAAAATAATAAAAACAATAACAACATCAAATTGTTAGTGTGTACAACAAACATACTGTTGTTAGTGACATTTATAAAAAAAAAAACATTTACATTGTTACTCACTTTACAAGTTTAGCTCTCTTATACGATTCATTGTTTTTTATAATACCTATTGAAATACAATGGCAAAAAATAAAGAATATTATTCACATAAATGGCTATTTACTATGAACAAAGTACATCCTAGCCTAAGGAATTATCCACATAAAACACATCAAGAATAACAAAGACGAGTCTCTCCATAAAAATCCATAACATTATTTCTCTGTATCTCAAGATAACTCTATATATATATATATATATATCTATATATATATATATATATATATATATATATATATTTATATATATATTGTAACGCCTTATCATGCTTGGACGCCATTTTGGCCACGCTTGGCTCATGGGATCGCCGTCTTTCGTAAACGGATGGCACCGACAATGTCTTCTTCTTTAACTCAGCCTGTTTTATTGAGGCACATGCAAACAAACAACCAATACAACTACCAAACCCACACGCCGTCTGGCCACTAGCTATACTAATAGCCACCCCACCTATCGTGGTCTGGACCTAACGTCCAGCCCCAAAACCCGTATCACCAGTCACCACTGGTTCAGGATTACTCCAGCCTGGGGGGTAAGAAGAGCCTTCCTTACTTGCTCCCTTGCTGCTCCAACTGCAGGTAGCAGACCACACTCCCCGGTCACTGGAAAAGACAGGTTTTTTATAGCCTCCCGGCTGGCCAAAAATTC
>JAODAL010045124.1:0-32235 GCA_025379985.1 Phyllomedusa bahiana | reverse complement strand
CGGCTCCCAAGTGCGGTTTGGCTACTTTCATAATTTATTTGTGTTTCATCACCACTGCTGTCCTCATCACCGGTCTTGGTATGCAGAGGCTGACTCCTCACAACATGACCTCCCATGCCACTCTCCACATCTATACTTTGCCGCCTACTGCAAGAAGCAGGGGATATTGGCCCCATTTCTTCACTGCCAAGTAGCTGCTGACTGCCCTCCTCAAATTGTTCATCCATCGCTATATAGTGGTGCTGGCCAGACCACATAGTAGATCTCTGGCTGAGGGAACAGGATGGGACAGAGGCGGGTTGAGGACAGATGAGGGCTGCTGACCCGCTCCTAGGCCATGCCGACTAAGGGTTGTGTCTGACGTTCCAACCGACTCTTGGCTGGGGTTGTCAGATGTCATCTGGGAGGAAGTGGATGACCTAGTCAACCAATCAAGAACCCTTGGGTTGCTGGTCAACACACGGCCGCTAGATGACAGCGGCAGTTGTGGCCTCACTGAGTGACCCCTGCTGCAACGTCCCCTTGCTGTGCTGCGACCTGGGCCTGCTCCAGGAATGTTTGTGCCACTGCCACTCGCAGGTGAAGAGCCTGCCACCTCTCTGTCTGACATTATGTTTGTTCTAAAATGTACAGACACTGTTTGATGAAGATATCTGTATATGATAAATACACACCCTGTATTTCACTCCAGATGAACCCACTAACAAGCTTGGATAACCCTTGGATATAAATTGCGCTCCACAAATGGGCAGGAAAAATTGAATTGTATGTGCTGTTTAAAAACACTGTGTATTTTACTGAATATAAAAGCACAAACAGGCTTAATTAACCTTCGGATATGAATTATGCTACAGGCAAAATTTCTTCTTTGGAGGTGAAAAAGAACGTTTCTTTTAGTGACCACAACAGCAGAACAACGCTTAATTAACCCCTGGATCTAAATTGCGCAAAAGAAATGAGCAACCAAAAATTACCAGCTTTGTAGCGTGTTAAAATGGCGTGTATTTTACGGTACACAACAACAGAAAAACTTGTAATTAACCTTCGGTTGTGAATTATGCTACAGGCAAAATTACTTATTTTGACGGTGAAAAAGAACGTTTCTTTTAGTGACCACAACAGCAGAACAACGATTAATTAACCCCTGGATCTAAATTGCGCAAAAGAAATGAGCAACCAAAAATTACCAGCTTTGTAGCGTGTTAAAATGGCGTGTATTTTACGGTACACAACAACAGAAAAACTTGTAATTAACCTTCGGTTGTGAATTATGCTACAGGCAAAATTTCTTTTTTTGGCGGTGAAAAAGAACGTTTCTTTTAGTGACCACAACAGCAGAACAACGCTTAATTAACCCCTGGATCTAAATTGCACAAAAGAAATGAGCAACCAAAAATTACCAGCTTTGTAGCGTGTTAAAATGGCGTGTATTTTACGGTACACAACAACAGAAAAACTTGTAATTAACCTTCGGTTGTGAATTATGCCCCTGGCAAAATTTCTTTTTTTGGCGGTGAAAAAGAACGTTTCTTTTAGTGACCACAATAGCAGAACAACGATTAATTAACCCCTGGATCTAAATTGCGCAAAAGAAATGAGCAACCAAAAATTAAGTGGTATTTGGATTGTAAAAACGCTGTTTCTTTAAATGAATACAACAGGAACAGGCTTAGATAATCCTTGGATATTCAATGTGCTGAAGAACTGAGCAGATAGCATTAAAATGTATATGCAGCTGCATTGGACGCACACTGGACTTCAGTTCCAATACCCCACAAAATTAGAATTAGAACGTAAGAGAAGCAGTCTCTGAGACAAGCTGTGATACCCCCAAAAATTTGCTGTATAAAAATGAGTTCTTTAGTATCAGCTATCATAAGCAGCCGCGGCAGCACCTTCCCTACTCAGTACAGTGAGAGCGGTATGAGCTCCCAGCGTCGCGCCCGGACTTATATAGTGCGGTGACGTCACAGAATCCCGTCGGTCTCTGATTGGCTTAATCTCTGCACATGTCATGCAGGCTATGCCCTTCTTCCTCCCAGAGTTCTTTGCCCCATGTAACGCCATGTGCTCACAGCCATTTTATCAATCAAAAGCACGCTTCGTTCCCGCGAATCACCCCAAACTTCGACTTCGTTCAGAATCGAAGTTTTCCTGAAATTCTAAATGAATTTCACTTCGTTAGAATCGATTCGCCCATCTCTAACATGCACGTGATACATCAGTATCATGATTTAAAGTAAATAAATTAATATCAAGTGACAATAAAATATATATTAAAAATCCCTTGACAAAGCCCTAACGCGAAACACAAGTAGGGACATCCTCCTCTTCAGTGTTAACCATAATTACCATACTTACCATAATTACCATAGCCATAATTACTTACATACTTACATATAACCATATTATCTTATCTGATAATGTTTATGTAAAATTGTCACTTCATGCTCTAATTGTTTTTTGCACTTTACATGAAAATATTTTAGTCTACTGTTTATACCTATTTATGCATAAGGAATGTGATTTAAGATGTTTTGATATTTCATTTGTAGTCTAATCATGATTTATTTATTTATATATATATATATATATATATATATATATATGTATATATATATATACACACTCACCGGCCACTTTATTAGGTACACCTGTCCAACTGCTCGTTAACACTTAATTTCTAATCAGCCAATCACATGGCGGCAACTCAGTGCATTTAGGCATGTAGACATGGTCAAGACAATCTCCTGCAGTTCAAACCGAGCATCAGTATGGGGAAGAAAGGTGATTTGAGTGCCTTTGAACGTGGCATGGTTGTTGGTGCCAGAAGGGCTGGTCTGAGTATTTCAGAAACTGCTGATCTCCTGGGATTTTCACACACAACCATCTCTAGGGTTTACAGAGAATGGTCCGAAAACGAAAAAACATCCAGTGAGCGGCAGTCCTGTGGGCGGAAATGCCTTGTTGATGCCAGAAGTCAAAGGATAATGGGCAGACTGGTTCGAGCTGATAGAAAGGCAACAGTGACTCAAATTGCCACCCGTTACAACCAAGGTAGGCAGAAGAGCATCTCTGAACGCACAGTACGGCGAACTTTGAGGCAGATGGGCTACAGCAGCAGAAGACCACACCGGGTGCCACTCCTTTCAGCTAAGAACAGGAAACTGAGGCTCCAATTTGCCCAAGCTCATCGAAATTGGACAGTAGAAGATTGGAAAAACGTTGCCTGGTCTGATGAGTCTCGATTTCTGCTGCGACATTCGGATGGTAGGGTCAGAATTTGGCGTCAACAACATGAAAGCATGGATCCATCCTGCCTTGTATCAACGGTTCAGGCTGGTGGTGGTGGTGTCATGGTGTGGGGAATATTTTCTTGGCACTCTTTGGGCCCCTTGGTACCAATTGAGCATCGTTGCAATGCCTCAGCCTACCTGAGTATTGTTGCTGACCATGTCCATCCCTTTATGACCACAATGTACCCAACATCTGATGGCTACTTTCAGCAGGATAATGCGCCATGTCATAAAGCTGGAATCATCTCAGACTGGTTTCTTGAACATGACAATGGTTCACTGTACTCAAATGGCCTCCACAGTCACCAGATCTCAATCCAATAGAGCATCTTTGGGATGTGGTGGAACGGGAGATTCGCATCATGGATGTGCAGCCGACAAATCTGCGGCAACTGTGTGATGCCCATCATGTCACATATGGACCAAAATCTCTGAGGAATGCTTCCAGCACCTTTTTGAAATCTATTGCACGAAGAATTGAGGCAGTTCTGAAGGCAAAAGGGGGTCCAACCCGTTACTAGCATGGTGTACCTAATAAAGTGGCCGGTGAGTGTATATATACAGTCATATGAAAAAGTTTGGGCACCCCTATTAATCTTAATCATTTTTAGTTCTAAATATTTGGGTGTTTGCAACAGCCATTTCAATTTTGATATATCTAATAACTGATGGACACAGTAATATTTCCGGATTGAAATGAGGTTTATTGTACTAACACAAAATGTGCAATATTAGTTATTAGATATATCAAATTGAAATGGCTGTTGCAAACACCCAAATATTTAGAACTAAAAATGATTTAGATTAATAGGGGTGCCCAAACTTTTTCATATGACTGTATATACATATACATATAGATAGATAAGGGCGACGGCGATAACAGCCCCACAGGCTTTCAAGAGAGTTGTGCCTTTACTTTTGCACAACTCCAGGAGGTGAGCGCGCCCTTATATATATGTATTTTTTTTTCTGTTGTATATTACGATTTCACACTATTGTGCGCCCCCGATTTTTTTCTTTTTTTCTTTTTTCCATATAATTCCAACGGAACCTTCTTGAAGGATTACCAGTACAAAGGGTTGGCTGCCGATTTATAACGATGGAATACTTTAAGAACTGTAAGGCAACTAGGAACTTACTCCAACAAGAATTACTACAGGAGATGGACATGGGTAATGCTGAAGCAACAACCGAGATAAGTAACAATTTCAGTGAAGGAGACTTAAAACAAATGACTACTCTGTTTAATACTCTGGAGAAAAAACTATGCTTCGAGGCTCAACATAATCTAGATGTAATGTTTTTGAATATGTATTTTGACTTGAATATTATACCCAAAGGTTTAAGCATCTATTTTCCTCCTACCTTTACCTTTACAAATGATTTTTCTTTTGTAAAGGAATGGAACAATATTTTATCCACATGCTCAAAAAATTTAATGACATTGCTAATTGACAAACGCAATAATTTGATAAATGAAACAGTAGAAGAAATAGAAACCATTCTTAAAGAACTTAAACGGTTTGAAAAACATAGAGACTACCATAAGTTAAATAATAGAAAGCACCCTTTTTTCTAGAAAAAAAGGGAAAATAAACCAAGACAAACAGGACAAAAAAGCCATTTTCGATACTTCTAAAAAGTAGACATGACGTTGATAACCAGTAACAGTTCTACTACATATATAAAGTGTGGACTGTCTAAAACTATAACCAAAGAGACACAAAATCTAGAGCCAGAAAATATAAACGCACAAACAAATGTGGAAAACAATACCCCCATACAAAATCCACAGTTAGATCTAGGAGCCAGACTGAAAATAAAGACAAACACCACCAATAACAAGAAACTTGAATCAAACAAAGAAAGAGTAAAATCTTCGGCTATAGGTCTACAAAAAAAACCTTACCTGTTGTCAACGATCTTAATCAACTTTCTATTGCTACAATGTCACAATTTGAACAAAATTTTACTAAATTTGTCATTCCGGATCTAGACAGCTCACAGTTTAAAGAAAACGAAAATGTTTCTCCCGTGCATACTATAGAGCAAGCAGAGAGCACAGTTATCAGTTCTAGCGATAATTCAGATATCACTACGAAAGCACAAAAAATCAGAGAAAAATTTGAATTACTAAAAAAAGAACATAATTCTCGTAGAGCTGGTACTTCTCTATCATCAACACAGATCCAATTATCACAAATCACTATCCATGATGTTTCTGATACATCAATAGATCTTACGTCGGATGTTTTCTCTAGCAAAAATGAAGGAACACATAACGCAGCCCCTTTTTTAGAATTACCACCTCAAAAAACCAACCCTCCGGAAAAACCGAAACCCCTTATTGGATCCAAAAGAAAAATAAATATAGAGGTTGTAGAGCAGGGGCCCAACGTAAAAAAAAGGTCGTTCAATAAATTAAAAGGTATATATACAACACATGAACTACAAAAATTCGGCATTTTTAACCTATCCCAATACGAGTTGGATGCAAACGAAATCCAAGTTTTAAAACGAGGTTTATATTTTTGCCCCACAAATAACAGCATCAACCAGTTCGAATTATTTACAGATTTTCACAGACTAGTTCGTAAGTTTACTTTAGCATGTCATTTTAAAATCCATCCATATGTTTCCCCGACTGTAGAAACACCCAAACACCTCGAGCTAAAAGTAAAATCTAAATTTTTTTCCTGTGCATTCTCAGGGACACTTCATCAAAACATTTCAAGATGTCGTAGTAACAGAATTATCTTAAATAAAACCTCTAAACAAAACATCAAATTTGATGGAAAATGAGAGATTAGCATTGAAAAAACTACAAGAAAATCAAACAATAGTGATTTGCCTAGCAGACATAGGGGGAGGTACGGTGATCTTAGATCGAATCCAATATCAAAAAGAAGCATGTAATATTCTAAATGACTGCTCATATTATGTAAAATGCACTATAGACCCCTTTTCCACTTTACAAGAAGAAATAATAAAATTTTTTAGATGAACATTTTCATAATAATACCATTGACAAAAAAGAAAGACAATTTATTTTAGTGGCAGAACCAAAGAAACCATTTTTTTATTTCTTGCCCAAAGTCCACAAAAGTGTGACTAATCCACCTGGACGACCAATAATTTCAAGCATCAACTCAATAACGAGTCAATTATCTCACTATATAAACCTACATTTACAATCATACGTACTTCAGTTAGATAGCTATTTAAAGGACTCAAGCCATTTAATTACTATACTTAAAGATATACAATACAAAACAGATTTCATATTAGTTACTGCCGACGTATCAGCCCTGTATTCTAACATACAGCATCAACTAGGTCTAAATTGTGTTTGAAAAACTCTTGACAGCGACGACACAATCCCGTCTACTAAAAAAGACTTTCTTATTAAAGGCTTGAAATTAATTCTAGAAAATAATTTTTTCACTTATGAAGATGATATCTATAAACAAATAAAGGGAACGGCCATGGAACCAGGGTGGCGCCGGCTTTCGCCAATCTGTTCATGGGCCAGTTCGAACAGGAGTACATCTACAATTATCAACATTTTACTGAACATATGGTCATGTACAAACGGTATATCGATGACCTGTTCATGATATGGTCTGGGTCAAAAGAAAGTGTTTTTGAACTTATTAACCATATGAATAACAATACGTGGGGTATCAGTTTTACTGCTAACACCAGCACACAAAATATTGATTTTTTGGATTTACTAATTTCTGTTAGAGACAATACTTTAATAACAGAAACATATTTTAAAAAAGTCGATAACAATACATATATTGATTTTAACAGTACACATTATAAGCCCTGGCTTTCTAACATTCTATATAGTCAGTTTAAGAGGGTCAGAAAAAACTGCACTGACGACAGAGATTTTGACAAACAAGCGCTATTTCTAAAAAACAGATTCGAAGAAAAACACTACCCTAAACAGCTACCGGTAGATGCGATAGAAAAATCTAAATCATTAACTCAAGCTGAATGTCTTGAGAAAAGAACAAAACAAATAGCTAATAACAATATAGACAAAATTTGTTTTTCTTTGAATACATGTTTTAACTTTTCTCATTCTATAATCAAAACAGTATTGAACAAATATTGGTACCTTTTGAAAAAAGACCCTTATCTAACCAAAATATTACCAGACAATCCCAACCTAATTTTTAAAAGACCACCGAATATTAAAGGGCTAATAGCCCCGAGCCGTATGAAAATCTATCCATCAAGGTCGAACGAAATTGGAAACATAGGGAGTCAACCCTGTGGAATTTCTAAATGCAAATGTTGCTATAGCATCAGAACAACAAAAAAGATTACATCTATGACAACAAAGAAATCATACATCATAAAACATGAACTCAATTGCAAGAGCACTAACGTTATATACGTCATAGATTGCATCTGCTCTATTCAGTATGTTGGTAGGACGACATGCCCATTGCATGTCCGTCTGAACGGACATCGGGCATGCTCTAAAAGGGGCGATCTACTTCAAAATGTGGCCCGTCATTGTACAGAGAAACACGGAAAGGATTTTTCAGTGTTTAAAATCACTCCTATCGATACGGTACCATTAGAACAGAAAGATCGTTTCCAAACTCTTCATAACAAGGAGTTATATTGGATTCATTTATTACAAACTGTACACCCGAAAGGTTTAAACGACACAATAGAAACAGTATTATAAGCACTACACAATTTTCACAAGATCACCAGGTGTCTTTTTAGAATTATTTTTGCTCATATATTGTGTATGGTTTAGATTGAATGTATACAGTTTATATACTGGGGTTTTAGGTATCTCCTGACTTTGATCATGGGTTTTAGGGTTTATATTCACCTTTATTTACAAATAGATATTTTCACATCATTCTGAGATTTCTACAGTTTAGGTTATATATATTTACTCTCTCTTATTTCTATTTCATATATATTTTACATATTTTCATATGAGGTTTATGTTATTGTGAGAGTTGAGGTCTACCAGTTTCGATATATACTAATGAGGATTGAATGGTATTATATCGCATCTTCCTGGGTTTGATATATGTAGTCAAAAAGCTAAAATAACATATATGTTTCCTGCCTTTAGAATTTGTCTGGTTGTTCGCATTCAGTTACTTATTATTGTAACTGTTTCCAATAACTGAGATCAACAAGCGTAAGAATGTGACAAGAAGAGATGCAATATAGTTCAGAGATTATGTATAGGATGATATGTTCGATTGTAAAACGTATTCCGAAAGCCTGCATTAGTGTTTCCTGAGACAGAGTGACATATTCAGACTAACTCGTCTTCTCTCCAATCATACTCGTCAAGTCTCTTTCATTCATGCTTTTTTACAAAACACCCGGCCATTCAACTTTGATTGATAGACGCTTGAGGCAATTAACAACACCCATACATTTGGAATGCCACAATTCCAAGGTATAACATCGGAGATTGGCTAAACACAGACTAATTGGATTATGACCACAAAGTTTTACCTATTTAAATAACATGCTGATATAACAGTTGTATGCTTCTGAAGAAGCGCGGGTGTTCCGCGGGAAACGCATAAAGCTTTGTCTGTTTTTATTCTTTGTTTTAAGTGCATCAGTGGTAAAAGTCCATTGTGCTTTTAGTAATAAAGAAGATTTATTTTACTTACCCGAGAGGGATTGTGATCCTCTGAGAAGCGCGCCGGATCCAAGCTTCCCCTTGGTGGGGTCCACATTCACTATATATATATATATATATATATATATATATATATATATATATATATATATATAATTTATTATCACTTGATACTAATTTATCTATTTTAAATCACTATACTGATTTACCACGTGCAAAGGCTTATGGGAAAGCCCATCTCTTGAATGTTTTAATTCTCGATTCACATGTAACTCAGAAGAGTCTTGCAGTCTTGAAAAGGATTCAAGCCATGCCAGATAAGTTCATGAGCATACAGCTGTTCCAGCTTAATTTCCCCTGTTCAGTGCAGAGTAGAACCTACTGACTGGCTGGGTGAGAGGCGAGTGTGCCTTAGAAGGGGGAAATATCTCTCCTTGGGGAGAGCCACCAAGTCGATGTGTGAGAGTTTAAGTTTGCCTTTCACATCTCACGGCCATTTTTGCATAAAACAAAGGGTTATGGGAAAGAGATGAAAAGCTCACTAGCACCATCTATTGAATGTAGTTATCCTCAATTCACATGTAACTCAGAAGACTCTTGCAATGTGAAAAGGAGTAAAACTTACTGGCTGGCTTGCTGAGAGGCGAGTGTGGCTTAGAAGAGGATAGTATTGTTTCCCTATAATCATGATGCATCCACTGTTCCCCATTGACTACTTGTGCATATTTTAATCTATTTTAATACATTCAATAACATTTATTATGATTTTATCTACTTCTTGCTAGCTTTGGAGTGAATTCTTTCACACCTATGATATATTTGATAGTTTTTTAGAGATAGTCTTTACTGTTGAATGTTCTTTTTTGGTATATTCTTAATACTGTAGATGTAGATGATAATGCTGATATTATTACCTTAAACAAACTTCATATCCCAAACCAGGACAAGAACTGTTTACTTGACAAAGGACTCTTTTATTGCTATGTAGGACTCTTGTACAGGGGTGTAGAAGCAGTATTGTAAGATCTCGTTGATAGGACATTGATAGGGATGACCTGAATAACCAGGCTTGTAGGCATGGAGGTCATCAGAGGCAGACAATCTAAATGATGAAGACAATTATAAAGTTATGCAATATAATAATAATTATAATAATAATAATTATTATATTTTATATAATAAATATAATGCATTATATATCTTTTATATTATTATTATTGTTGTTGTACTATATTAGTGTAAAAATACGGTAGATCATAGAAATCATAGAAAGTATTGGAGCATCATAAAAACAGCATTGACCATTTATGGTTTTACAAACACCTTTCACATCTCAAGAAAGCAGTAACTCAAGATCTCTGATGAAAGAGAGAAGACACACATACTTCTAAACACTAGTAAAAGGACCTTATATGAGGCTGATAAGACTGTCTCTTCTTTCTATAGAATAGAAGGCTTTCATCTTTTATCAACTTAGTTTATAACAGCCAGGAAAAGCCCCAAGCCCATTGTGTTTGCATGGAAATCTAGATATTCAGAGGTGCGGTAGCAAAATATACAAAAGCAATGTGTAAGAGACCGCCATGCTAGAGTTGCAATATTTGCCGGATCTGCACTGTAGTCTCCACTTGTACAATTCCAATGATGCATAAAGGAAGCGGTCTTGTTTATAGAAGACTATCTGAATAAACTGTATTCATATGGAATGCAATTACAGGAATTTGACTAGACATGGAATTTAGCAGAGAAAAGCTAGACCACTAAGAATATCAAGATAGCTTGTTAGTCATATAGCACATTCTATTCTAGTTTTCATTCTCAGAGTCATCTACATGTGTGATGTAAAGTATACTTTGCTACTGATGAAACAAATTTAGCATTTAAACTTTTCAAGATACTGCTTCCATAAATTACCGTTATATTATAGTTCAAGTCACAAAATCTCAGAAAAGAATTTTTAAGGGGTTGTCTCACAATGCTGATTCACTGAGCTAAAAGCAGTTTTAGATCATGCATTATGTCTCTCTTTGGTCAGACTATGGGTGGTTCTATAGCAGTAATTAGAATATCAGCTCGGCATTTGCAGCTCTTCTAATAGCACTGACATGAGAGCAGGAGAGCTTATCTTTAAGTGCAGAGAGCTATAGAGCTCAAAGTAAACAAACAATGGAGACTATTTACTTGTCTGAGATAATACACTTTGGGGCAGATTTATCAAGGCAGTTGCGCCAGAATTCTGGCTCAATTTGAGGCAAAAACAAGCCTTTCGCCACATTTACCCATATGTTTTAGACAGTTTCAGATGCTTCTACGCCTTGTCCAACAAAGGGGGTTTGGCCTCGTAAAAAGGGGCATTCCAGGGGCGTGGCTTAAACACGACAGAAAATGCGACAACATTTTGTCACAGTTTCTGGCACAAAAGTAAGCCAACTTAATTGTGGTACAAACTTAGACTACCCAGTTCTAACCTGCACCAGATTTATCAACACTATGATAAATGTGGCGCATTATAAGACTGACTCGTCTAATTTTACGTTGCCTAAGATTAAGACACTATTGATAAGACACCTTTGATGTCACCCGACCTGTGGTGATGTCACTCCTTGCTATCGGATAAGACAGATCAGAAAAAGAAGGGGAGAGCAGGTCGGTAACCTAGAGAAACCTGTGTGTGCGGTCAGAACTGATAAAATCTATTTTCTATCCATTTTATCATTTATTCTGAACGATCGCGTGTTATCGACTCTCCACTACATTCCTGACCTTGCCTTGTCTGCCGCCTGCTCTCACCTTACACCTTAACCTGACCTCACTTGTACGCACCCTGGCCATTTGCCTGTTTCTATGTTTCTGCCTCAAGTTCAAATACCATGCAAGATTTCAAGTCGACTGTCACCTCAAGGACCTACATTGGGTGTAGAGACCTGGATATTCTCTGCAGCATAGCCGAACCTGACTTGCAGCAGGCTCTGGTGAAAACCGGGAGCTCCTTAGACTCCGCTCCCTGGAGTTACATCAACTCCCGGTGGTGACCTGGAGGATCCACCTCTTGTCTCTGATGAGTAAAACCATGACAGTAGACATAATATACCAAATGAAAAATATAATGACACTATGATTACAAAGAAAAACAATCTTTATTAAAGCAATATCTTTAAATAATATTTAACAGGTATGTCACAGCTAAAAATTATATAAAAACAATTAAAATATAACAGTTCTCTCTCAGGTAAGCATATCTCACAAACAATCAAACAAACATTAAAGAATTAGTATTGTCACATCAATCAAAACCATAGATCCTTCCAAAAAAAGAAACAAAATATAAAAGAATATAACCGAAAGAATACTACATTACCAGTATAGGGGATTTAGGGGATATGTCACCTTAGAGAGAAACCACCTCAACGCGTGTTTCACCATCCAGCTTTTTCAAGAGGCCAATATATGTATATATATATATATATATATATATATATTTATATATATTTTAATATATATATATTATATATGTATTATATATACAGTCATATGAAAAAGTTTGGGCACCCCTATTAATCATTTTTAGTTCTAAATATTTGGGTATTTGCAACAGCCATTTCAATTTGATATATCTAATAACTAATATTGCACATTTTGTGTTAGTACAATAAACCTCATTTCAATCCGGAAATATTACTGTGTCCATCAGTTATTAGATATATCAAATTGAAATGGCTGTTGCAAACACCCAAATATTTAGAACTAAAAATGATTAAGATTAATAGGGGTGCCCAAACTTTTTCATATGACTGTATGCCAAAGTACAAGAATGTTAATACAATGGGATATAATAAACACCAATTTGATTCACTAATTTCCCTCCTCTTTCTCTGGTATTACTTTCTCTGTTACTTATGAACAGTACAGTAGACACAGCGATTCACCACACTTGTTAAAGGGGTTTTGCCACGAAGTGAGTTCCTTGCCTCTTATCTGCTGAGCATGCTGAGTCATGGGGGAGAGGGAAGGGGGCTGAGAGAAAGCCAGGGATCGGGGAGCGTCTGTAAAGTTTACTCAAATAATTACATTACAACCAGTGGATTCTCTATACAAAATACACAGGCTCATTCACTGCTTTTTCTCCCCAGTCCCTTGCAAGCTCCTTCATGTTCCCTGTCATCAGATAAGAAGTGCAAACACGCAAGCGCGGCCGGATCAGCTCCTGTCAGTGTCCTGGTCATGTCTAAATGTAAACTGTCAGGAAACTAAGGGGGATTGAGTAATGCTGTAGCTCTCAGAGGCTTCACTTTGTAATCCCATATATTTAGAAAAGTGATTAAATACCCATTGTGGAGGATCCCAAGTCAACATTACATTGTGGCAAAACCCCTTTAATGATAAAATATAACCAGTTTATTAACACATTAAATGACAATACTTAACTAGTACAAGATACAAGATATAAAGAAAGCTAACTTCAATACATGTATCTACACCGTTACCGTAATAAATACTTTCCCAACCCAAGTATCTCCACACACATATATCTAAATGCACACTATTCTCACCTGACTAACTCAACTAAACCTATTCCTTAAGCAGAGGGAACCAGGGAGATGTAAGGGGTTAATACAGAGGTAAGGGTGAGAAGGATTAGGAGGACAGTGAAAGGAGGATAAGCTAAAGTATTAAGGCAGAGGAGAGGGAAGTGGATACTCAGCCAGAGGACACAGAAGCTGCAGGTCTAGGTGAGGCAGGTCTTCCGCAGGAGAGTGGAGGAGGACTGGACTTCAGGCTGCTCAGAGTTACGTGGGGGAAGACCTCTTTGCTGATGTTGTTGAGCAGACTCTCCTGATAGGTGTCTTCCTCCTCCTGTCTCTCAGAGTACTGGGTTATATATACCTGGTTGGCATCCCCCAACTATCACGTATATTCCATACAACACAAGATGGATCCCTGGCTACCTGACCACCTGGTCCCCATCCCATGTTCCCTAAGGCTAGAGGAGACAAAGGAACAAACCATCACCTGTACCAGCAGAATGGGACAATTGATTTGTTGCCAGCTATAAATTCCAGGATCAAGATATTCCTGCCAACCCCCCCTCCCTCAGGAAAATGCAGTGTTGGTCCAGGCAAGCTAAACAGGAATGTCAACATGTACGCACCCTTACATAAAATTCCATATATATTTGATAATATATATATATATATATATATATATATATATATATATATATATATAAAAAATACACTACACACACACACATATATACACATATACACACATATATATCTAACCACATATGTACGGTATACACATAGACACTTCCCCTTTACATTAAAATACATTATATAAAAAGACACATATGCATGATAATCTTCATTCCTCATGATGCCATATATTTTTTGAAGTGTACCAGTACCTACTGCAGAAAAACAAAACCACAACAATATGCTGCCACCCCCCTATTTCCAAGTTCAGATGGTTTTCTTAGGCTTCCAAGCTTCTCCCTTTTTCCTCCAAATGTAACAATGGTCATTATGGCCAAACAGTTACATTTTATTTTTGTCAGACCACAGGACATGTCTCCAAAAATGTAGGTATATGATCCGGTGTGCATCTGCAAACATTAATCTAGCTTTTATATGTTCCTTTTGTAGTAATGGCTTCTTCCTGGCAGAGTGGCCTTTCAGCCCATGTTGATATAGTACTCATTTCACTGTGTATAATGACACAACCTTACTAGCTTCCGACAGCATCTTCAGAAGCTTTTGCTTTTGTTCTTGGGTTAATATGCACATGTCGGACTTAAGCACGTTCATCTCTGAGACACAGAACCCATCTCCTTCCTGAGCAGCATGATGGCTGGACATTTCCATCTTGTTTGTACAGGTGAATGAGGCACCATCAAGTATCTTAAAATTGTACCCAAGGATGATCCCGACTTGTGCAGGTCCCCAATTCTCTTCCTGATATCTTGGCTGATTTCTTTAGACTTTCCCATAATGTTACACACAGAAGCAGTGTTTTTCTGGTGTGCTTTAAACATACATCCACAGTTGAGTCTATAATTAACTCTGATGTTGCCAATAAACCTCAGAAGTTTCCAAAGACATGACATCATCATATGGGCTGTCCCAAATTTTGTAAAGGCATAGTAATCCTAGTGTATGTAAACTTTTGACTTTGCAGAAAGTAAATAAAATGCCTTAAGAAAATCTCTCTCATTATTCTGCATACACATGGATAGGTGTATTTTTTATATAGTTTATCTAAACTTCTGGTTTCAACTGTGTAGATATAATTAAAAAAAATATTATTCACACAGAATAAAGAGGACTTGAGAGGGAGCAGGAACAGGGAGGGGGTGTGATGATGTCACCACTCCTCATTGAGGGAAAACACGCCCACTGGCAGGAGAGACACACCCCTGGATTTGAAAATTTAAGCTAGTAAAAAAGGTCAGATGAATGCAAAAGTCTGTAATGAGAAAACCCCTTTAAATCTTAATCTAATAACAATCTAAAATATGGGGACAGGGGACTTAAACCCACCAGATTTCTTGCCCTGCAAAAGTTTATTTTCCTTCCACCATTCAATTGACATTCACAACTAAGTAAACTAAATGTTCATGTTAATAGGAGAACTGGTGTTAGAAAAACTGTCACTCCATCAAGGTGTAGTTCAGTTCAGATATCCCATTTTCATAAATCCTATTCAATAACTCTGAGTTAGTAGAGAGTCCTCTCTTCAGGGCTCCTATATTTCGGTCACAGTCTAGAATAGGGACAAAAAGCGTCCCTCTGGAAGATATTACTATGTTACACAGACTTCTCAATCACATTAACAACCACTGTGTAATACTTTAATTTTCCTATGGTAGCGCTGCAGGAAAACTGAACACTTTCTGACAGGTTTCCCCACAGATTACAGCTGATCACTGAGGGCTCCAGCAACGGAATACTATGTGATCAGTTTACCATTAGGGGATACTTCTAAGGCTAAGTTCGCACGGCATTATTGCGGGGCGTGCGTTCGTGAGTTCGTGCCAATCGGCACGAGCTCCCACGGGGGGCTGGCAGCCCGCCGGCCCCATAGACATGCATTACTCGCGGCGTATAAACGCCTTGAATAACAGACATGTCACTTATCTCCCCCTGCTGCGTAATCCATAGTTCTTGTAGTACCGTAATGACTGGGGTTCATTTCGCCCCGTATTGAGCGAAATACGTCCCAATTTAAGCCATGTGAACTTAGCCTAACAAGTAGGGATTGTCCAAAGCAGAGAACCTCTGTAAAGGGGCTTTATAAATTAACTGCACTGTAATTTATGGTACTGCATATTACAAATCAACGCAATTAGGGTTCATCAATTAACTCCACTAATTAAACTTTGGGGAGGACATACAAACCATTAGGTAATTCCAAGCATTATGAATACAGTATACTGTATGTATATATAGTTACTGTACAGATACTGTACAATTACAGTATATACATACAGTAACCTAAGCTTTATTGTAGTTGTTGTCCAACTTGCATCCAGGGAGGGATCACTTACACTGACCTCAGGATCAACCTTCCAAGGGAAGCGTCATCTGAAGATCTTTATAATATTATAAGTGCCTTTATTATGCCTATATTATAAAAGCATTTGATCTAGTACTATGAATCCCAGGATGGAGACCAACTCTAGACATAAAGGCATCTGATATCATCTCTCTGATCCAGTAGGATATATCAAGGTTTTTACATGTTTTTCAAATCCTCTTGGACTTAGCAGAAATTCTTAAGAGGTTCTCAAAACCTGACTGAGAAGGCTACGTATGGCTAAGCCTTGTTTTCTTTTGAACTACTGGCCCAACTAGACTCTTCAAGAAAAAACCTCTGGTTGATGTATGCATGAGAAAGAACTTTGGGCCGAATGATGGCAGGAAAGGAGTACTTCATCCCGGAGGAAGAAAATACATGGATTGGCAGATCCATATCCAGTTTTCTAACACGCTTAACAAAGAACACTGCCAAAAGGACCTTGGAAAAGGGATTGAAAACAATCTTCTAGATTCTTGGAGGATTCTCATAACTTACTAAGAAGAAAGGGAAGAAAACAACCTTCAGTTAAATGCAGGTTTGCTAATAATAATAATAATAATAATCTTTATTTATATAGCGCCAACATATTCCGCAGCACTTTACAATATAGAGGGAATAAGCACAGACAAACCAGACATTACATTATAAAAAAGCTACGTACAAATGAGGTGTGAGGGCACTGCTCGCAAGAGCTTACAATCTATTAGGGTGTATGGGTGAAACAAAGGGTTACAAGTGCTTAGTTTACAATGGTCCAGCCATGTTACATAAATATGGGGAAGTATACAGAAAAAAAGTGGATGAACCTGCCATCCCAACCATACATATATATAACAGATAAGTGCCTGTGGGTGCCAAAGTTCAGGAAGTGATGAATGTGTGACGAATTTTGGGGGGTTAACAATTAGGGATTTGATAGGGCCCTTTTCTAAGAAGATGGGTTTTTAAGCACCCTTAGGCGGGTTCACAGGCTTTATTCCCGACGGGGTTTTTGAGCCTATTGAGCTCACAAATCCGCCCTGAATAAGGGGGGGGCGGGGGGCGGGGCCGAGCGGGCGGGGGGGCCGCTCCCGGCCCCCTAGACAATGCATTGTTTTAATAATGTGCAGTCATTTTCCCCCCCGGCGGTTTTGCCCGGGGGGGGGGAGCGAGGAATCCACTGTTTCTATGAAGAGTGGATTACCGTAATTTGGGGGGGCGTAACAAATCCGATCGCAGATAGGCGTCCTCAGAATAAGGGTTTGAAGAGACCCTTAAAACTGCGAGGGTTGTGAGTGTGCCTGATCAAATGGGGTAACATGTTCCAGAGAACTGGTGCAATACGTGCGAAATCTTGTAGACGGGCATGGGAGGTTCGGATGAGTGAGGTGTGTAATCTTAGATCATAGCAGAGGCGGAGAGCCCGGGTAGGGTGGTAGACAGAGATGAGGGAGGAATGTAGGGGGTGCACCACTGTGGAGAGCTTTATAGGTGAGAGTGATTAGTTTATGTTTTATTCTGTACTGAATAGGCAGCCAGTGCAGAGACTGACACAGGGTAGAGGCATCAGTATAGCGGCTGGAAAGAAAGACAAGCCTGGCTGCTGCATTCAGGACAGATTGGAGAGGGGAGAGTTTACAGAGAGGGAGACCGATAAGCAGGGAGTTACAGTAGTCAAGACGAGAAAGAATAAGAGCAACAATGAGAGTTTGGGCTGTTTCCACAGTGAGAAAAGGATGGATTCTGGAGATGTTCTTGAGGTGCAGGTGACAGGATCGGGCAAGGGATTGGATATATGGGGTGAAGGACAGATCCGAGTCTAGTATAACCCCAAGACAGCGGGCCTGCTGCCTAGGAGAAATGGTGGTGCCACACACACACAGAGAGATAGCAGGGTGGGGGTGGTTAGTAGACGGTGGGATGACTAGAAGTTCAGTTTTAGTAAGGTTTATTTTAAGATACAGGTAGGAAATGAAAAAATATTTAAAAATTCACGAATTTGCGTTTCATACTTGCGCAGACATAAAATACACTGAAAATAGCAAAAAAGCAGGTTAATAGGTTAATAAGGGAAAAAGTCATATTCTCCACTATAACATAAAAGTAAAACTCTGCAAACTACGAAACTATACTTATCTTAAGGAGACAGTCTAAGTTTTCCATCTGTCCTATGGCCCGCTGAACAGAAAATACATAAGGATGTGAGGATTGGAACTATTGATATACAATTCCAATACATTCAAACTTCTATCTGCCTTCAGTCATAGGGAGGAAAAAACCCCCATAATGAAAGTAAAAAGGGTGCAAGGGAAAAAAAACATTTGGGCTAGAAGGGGTGAAATAAAAGATTTACCTTTCTAATCAGCTGCAGTGAAACTCCATTTGGATCTGCAAAGGGAGTTGAAATTTATCCCCTGTGCCTCCACAGCCAGTCACAGGAAGAGATTAAGGGGGACATGTCCCATTATGACTGCACCATTTTTTTGGTGTATTTTGCACCGAAAAACTGTTAACACACTATTTTCTATATAAATGAACTGTCATACACCAAAACTAATCTCATTTTATGTCAGGCATGACATATTTGAATTTGCCTAAATTAGGCGCATCAAATATGCTAGCAATGATATGCTATGTGCCTAAGTTAGGCACATCAATTATGTTATGCTAAGAACAGGGTGAATCTTCTGTGCCTACCAAAAAAATTTTAACGGTTCATTCATTAGGGGCACACATACACCTATTATGGCGTGGTGGGCCCTTTTAAGAAATTTACCTAAGTTGTAAAAAAGGGCTTCTGTTGAATTTTCAGTTCTGGAAAAAATTAAGAGAACCATGAACATTTTTAGTTTCTCTCTTTTTCTCTTTAATGGTATTATTTTTTTTTTTTAGAAAAATGTACATTGTTATTTTTTTATTAAATACTGACAATATGTATTTCAATTCAAAAGCAAATTTTTTTTTTTTATTTGCAGTAAATGAGAAATCTTCAAAAGAAGCAGTGCTTTCGACCTCAAAAAATGCAAAGAAAACAAGTTCTTATTTCTTTAAAAAAAATTTGCAAATGTCTTAAGTCAGGAAGACTTTTCTTTTTCAACTCCTTTGCGGTAAAAAGTTTTTTCTCATTCAAATTCCTTTTGGCCTATTCCTAGCACTGTTTTCCCATCCGCTTGTCAAATGAAAAGAGGATTGTGAAGACCACAGCTTGTTTTTTATACTTTCCTTTTTTAAAAAAGATTTGGTTGGGGTGCCCCAAATCAGAAGACATTAAGTAGAAGAAGTGGACTTTGGTTTGGGAATTTCAACTGACACTGGAAGGGAAGGGCCCTGTCGACATGTAGAGATGCAA
Source organism: Phyllomedusa bahiana (assembly GCA_025379985.1). Classification (NCBI taxonomy): domain Eukaryota; kingdom Metazoa; phylum Chordata; class Amphibia; order Anura; family Hylidae; genus Phyllomedusa; species Phyllomedusa bahiana. The sequence continues at coordinate 12,389 of JAODAL010045124.1, read as the reverse complement.
TTTTTAAAAAAACTGGCAGTGGTCTTTAAATTTTTTCCAGACTTATGTATCTGGGCCTGTTGGGCCTACAAAATCCATTTTGTAACTTTCAATTTTAAAAAGTATACATTGTTTTCCAAACAATTAAAAGCCTTTTTTTTTTTGTTTTTTTTTTTCTTTTATTTTTAAATCTTTTAAAGCTTCTGAATTTAAACTGTATAGATAAGAGTTTTCTGTTTCAGAATAAGTACAACTCTCTCAATTTTGTTTGGTATTTTACCCGGAAACCCTGTCATTCAATTTTTTTTTAAAAATTGGGCACCTGGATTTTACTAACGAAGTTTAATTTTATAGATAAAAAGGGAATATATGACTTTTCTTTAAAGTATAAATTGAAAATTGGCTTTTTTTCCCCAAAATAAAAAATATTAAATATTTGCCCCCAAAACACCTTTTTTTTTTTAAGTACAAGATAAGCTTCTGAATTTTTATAAGCTGAAGTAAATTGTCATTAACTATCTGATTTCATGTACCACATTAACTAAAAATAAACAATTCTGGGTGTTATCCCTCAGAGTCATCTTGATTCTCAATCTGTCATGTTTGCTCTCCTGGGTACCCGTGGCTAAGATTTGATAGAGAGTTGCTGCTTAATGAATGGAAGACTTTAGACAGCCGGGGGGGTGTTAGAGCAGTGCAAAAGTGGCCTGCGGACCAGATGGGTCCAGATTGTTGCCTCTGGCCTGGCCCACCTAGATTTGAAGCTGAAGTTGATATAGGATATCAGTTCTCCTTGGGGGTTTGGGAAAATTGCTTGCGTCCCAAAACTAAACAACATTGTGACTAAGGGATCTGAATAAGGGACAGATGGTGTCCAGATTGTTGCCTCTGGCTTGGCCCATCAGGATTTAAATCTCTTGGGGTTCCTCCGCTATTCCCCTTGTAGTCAAAGGGTAGAGTTGCTACAGGATGTCAGTTTCCTGGGTTGGAATACTCCTTGAGTACCAAGACGCATTTTAAAATAAGGACAATTACTTAAAAGGGAAAAACTATGGCTGCTGCCAACATAGTTGAGGAAAGGTGTATGTAATGAAAAAAAGGGAAAGCCTGTACAAAGATCTTGCCGGTAAATAAAAGGGACAAGTTATGCATGTTACCAAAATTGTAACCCAGCGTCTGCCTCCTACTTCCTGGGCGCCTCCCCACAACACCAATACAGCAGGAGAGGACCACCAGTAGTCTGAAATGCACCTTGGGGGTTTGTAACATCTGCTTCAAGCTGCAGGTACCCCCCACCACTGTGCTGAGGCACGGGGAAGGCAGGAGAGGTGTTGGGGAGTGGCTGCCTCCGTGACAAGTGCAAGAGGGCTCAGTGCTGGCCACTTACACTTCCTTCCTCCTCTCCACTGCTCGACCCCTCGGCCCACCACACTGGTACAAAAGGCGCACCTTAAGTGTGTGTGGTTTGACTGCTGCATATTTTTGTGAATTTTACTGTAACTATCTATATTCTTAAAACTGTATAGTTTATCCACTTACATCATTAGAAAAAAGGGCTTTACATAATTTTGAACAAATGAATGAATATTGGGGCATTTTTCCTTTTTTTATATAGAAGATTAGCACAATCACCAAAGACAAGGTGAGATGAATTGAAATAAACATGTACTACAGGCCAGTATTCCACAACACATGAGTACAATGACATTCTGACAGCTGTAGTTATCCACATTAATAACTATTTAGCAATAAACTGTCCTTGTCATCAGGCGTGTAATTACGACAGCACTGTGTTATACGGCAGCGACAATGTATTTGCCAATTTCTGTCATCCAGAACACTGCACAGAATCCCTTGGGGAATTGCTTTTCTTAAGCTACATATTCAAAGGAACAAATAAATACAGAACTGCAGCTACAAATTCATCCCGTAAAAGACAAACAAGCAAAACAAGTCTGATCAAATTACTTGACCTCAATCAATCACTGATCTGAAGCAAGATTCTGAAGCTTTTTACGTGTTTCTCATTGTCAAAAGGCTTTGGCTGTAAAAAGCGCTGTTATTCTTCACACTCCAAAGCAGTTTATTCTTCAGCACAAAGCCAATGAAACCAGAAATATGGTTGTGGGCTGATTCTGTAAACTCTTTTTGTTCCCATAGAAAAGGAGTTGGTTTTCTTGGGACATGACATTTGTGCACATAGACAAGAGTTCTCCTGCAGTCAGCTGTAAAAGTGCTGACAATAAAGTTCCTTTAAATTCAACCCTTCAATTACTTTATGCTGCCTGAATAAGAGGTAGCATGAAATATCTGCACGTTACTCGGTCCCAAACATGCTGCAGCGTTTCATGGAAAAACACCTGGTGAAGTTGGGTCGGGTATGGGGAGAAGTCTCGATAGGTGAACATAGGTGGAAGCAATGGGCTCATCTTCTCCCGGCCTCAGTTCAGGTTCAGGGTGCTTTACCTTGAAACTCTGCACTTCTTCAGGGTAAAATCCATGTGGTTGGGACCAGGTAACATGCACCTATTTCATGCTGCCCGTCATTCTGGCTCACAGGTTCCCGTTAATGCACAATGTAGAACAGTGGTGGGCAATTAAATTTCCCATGGGGCCGCATGAGAAAGTGGGATGGTTTTAGAGGGTCGGACTAATTTAAAAAAAAACATAGGGTAAACGGGGAAAAATTTGTTTATGGGGTTTATTTTTGTGGAAACTTACTCTGTACCCTCATTTTGGGGGATATTTATGGTCCCTCAGTAAGGCAGGTATTAGATATAGGTCCCCTCAGGCAGTTCGATTGGCCCAGGAGGTTGTTGTTAAAAAATTTTTCGTAATCTCATTAAAATTCCTTAAATTTCCCTCTTCTCCCCGACACTTACGACGTGACGTCATCACACCGCCAGCGCTGGAATGCTCCTCCGACAGCTCCTCGGTTCGACGAAAGAACAGCTGTGCGGTGAGGAAAGGCTCGGCGGATGAGCTAAATTTTATTGCACCCGCCCAATTAAAAAATATGGGCAATTTTAATAGCAGCGCTGAACCCCTGTTGTGGCCTTCACCCTCCCTGGCCGCGGCGGGCCTTCAGCTATTATTTAGACGGGGGCATCGTACGCCACGGGCCAAATCCGGCGAGCTAGATGGCTGGATGTGACCCGTGGGCCGCCCAAGCCCGGTTGATCTAGAAGGTTTTAAAAGATTTTTAAACCCTGGATTTTGATTTGGTTTTCCACACAATGTAAAAAATTTTCGTGTAGTTTCATCATAGTATTATCCATGGGAACCTACAGAGTTGGTCACACATTAACCTACAGCAACGTGTTTTATGACAATATTTTAAAAAAAAGATAACTAAGTTACTTGTTTGAATCAGATTCACAATGTACACTACAGCATGCAAGAATTAACTCTATTGAAAAGGAATGGGGCTAATCCATGTCCAGTCCAAATCAGTAGTGAAATTCACTGCACAAAAACCGAGGGTATATTTGGGGTTTTTGTTTCATGACTTGTTGGGGGAAAAAAGTTTTTTGTTTGAAAATTGTCTACGGTTGTCTTTATTCCCCATTGCCCCCGAGTTTTTTAAATTTTTCCAGAGCAGTGTAATGAAAGCTGAGCTCTAGTTGGTTACGGCCAACAAAGCCAGTCTTAGGGTATGTTCACACAACTGATTTAAATACTGTTTTCGGTGCTGTTTTGGCTATGTTTTCTGTGCCACAAACAACATCCAAAAAAGTCCCCAAAAACACTCTCGTTTATTTTTTTATCCTTTGGAAAATTTTTCAAGTTCACACAATGGGTTTTTTCACCTTTTTTTCCATTTTTTGGGGCGCTGACAAAGAAATTAGTCAATTCTTGAAGCTTTTCAACCGGAAAAAATACCCTGGGAATAATGGGAAGTTTTCAAAACCGACGTGTGGCTTTTTTTGGGGACATGGTCCCATACAAAAAAGTCCTTACTGGGTCGTAAAAACACTTAAAAAAGCAGTGCGTTTAAAAAGATTTCAGTTAAAAACCTTTCAAATTCTCAAAACTATTTTTAAAAAAAATGTTTTTTGTGTTTTATTTTTATAAAATTTTGAATTTATTTTCGGAGGTTGGAGATGGTTATAGATATAAAGTGACCAATCCATTTGCAAAGCATTTAAAAAGTTTTTTGGTTATTTGTGACTTATTAAGTGTGGTCAAAGTCAAGTGACTTTGCTTTTTTGTTAAAATTTCTAAATTTTTCTTGATTTTCTTTCTGGAAATAGGGGAAAAAAATTTTAATTGAATTCCTTTAGTCTGTTTTGAAATAAGGGTTTTGTGGGGGGGAACAAAGGTTTATAATGTGTACCCTTGTGTCCTTTTTTAATGTATAGTTAGTATATACTTCACTATAATATATATATTATAAATAAACACATTTTGTAAGTCACATGAAAAAGCTTGGTTTTAAATTTTTTTGTCTTTAAATGTTTTAAAACAAAAGGTGCCTTTTGTGTTTTGTATAGATCGTCGTGAAATCCAAGATGGCGCCTATCAAAGTTACACCCTGTGTTCAAACATTCCTAAAGCTGTGGGAGTGGCCCCATAGTAAGGACGTCCCAAAAAGACCCTCACGCCAGGTACATGTGATGCCTTTTTATTACTCTTTTTGCAAAGAGGTATAAAAAAAAACCATTTTGTGAAAAAACAGAAAGCACTTTCTTGAGCAAGGAATTATGATTTTTTTTCCCGGTGCACCTTTTGTTATTTTTAAAAAGATAATTTGAACCCCCAAAAAGGACAGGATGCCCTTTGGGCTACATCTATTACAATGAGGCCCTTGCAATGGGCAGGGGTTTAGACTGATTTTTTAAACCAAAAAACGATTTGGTGAGGCTTCTACTGGCGGAAAGATGAAGATAAAGGCGCCATCACTTTCTGAATATTGCCCGGGGAAAGTAAATTTAAAATTTTGTTACCCCGAGCAATTGCCGTTAGTGGGAGTGTACTTGTTTCATTCGGTTAATTGTTAACACGGACGGTAACAGTCCCCCATGTATTGAACCCTAGCCCTGTCAAGTTAACCCCTTTTGGGGGGGTTTTTTCTGTTTTATGTGTATTGAATGTTTTGGTGCTGTTTGAAAGCAAAGCGGGGTAAGCAAGGTGTTAAGCCCAGCTGAGGAATCACCGGAGCCGAAACCCCTAGACGCTCAGTGATTTATGAGAATCCCCGATGGGTAGATAAATGGGAATTTGTCTCCTCGCGAGTAGGAGAGGTTCAGCTGGCTTGGGAAAAAAAAAGCATCTTGTGAAAATGAGAATTCTTTTTGATGGTGGAATATAAATTTCAGGTTTTCCCTTTTGGTGTGGGGAAGGTTTAACGCTTGCCTGAAATCGGTTTTTTTAAAAAACTGATTGAAAGCAAAGCGGGAAACAAGGTTTTTAAGTCAGCTGGGTCCCCGGAGCCGAAAGCCCTAAGGGCTCAGGATTTATGGAATCCCCCGAGGGGAAAAGATAACAGGGGAATTTGGGTTTGCTCGCGAGTAGTAGACTGGTCGGGGGGGTTGGGGGAGAAAAAGCATTTTGGAAAAATTGGAATTCTTTGATGGTGGAACATGATTATTTTCCTTGGTGTAGAGGAAGGGCTAGACGTTTTGCCTAAATCTTTTTTTTTTTAAAATTTTGATAGTCTGTCGTCTGTGAGTCTGTAGTGTTTTTCCCTGCAATAGGAAAAAAGAATTTTTGGTATGTAATTTTTTAGTTTGTGCCAGCGCCATCTGCTGGTTTTAGAGTGAAAGGGATATTAGAAAGGTTCATTTTTTGTGGAAGAATAATTTAAGTAGTCTGAAAAATTTGCAAGTACTGAAGTGTGATTTATGACCCAGAAAGCATTTGTGAAAGAAATGGAAATGTTGAGGATAATAAAAAAAAAGGGGTAGATTGAAGGTTTTGGGAAATTTTTTGTTGATGGTGAATGTGGTACATGTAATATAGGGGTGCATAAAGAAGGGGGGCCCCCCCGGGGGTGCACTGCCATGTTTATCCCCCAGGGAAGTTCGAAAAAAAAGGAAAAGTTGAATTTTTTGGCCACCCCGAATGGCGGAGGATTTGGGGGGTGGAGAGCAAAGTGGGGGGTGTAGCAGAACTCGCAAGAATAGGGAACCACGCCCCAAGAGACAGCCCACCTTGTCCAGTCCCCCTCCCCCCTGTAACCACCCCTTCTGCTCCACCCTGCCAAAACACCCAGACTACCTGTTTTTGTGCCATGCCCGCCCCTTCCATGCCCTTTCCTACCCCACCCCGCCTACTGCTCCATTAGGATGTCAATCCTTTTCCTTCGGGTTAAATGCCCCCCCTTTTCCTGGGTCACCACTTTCACTTCCCGGGCCCAAAAGGTGGAACATAGTATGTATGCCCAATTAGGGATGAGATACTGGGGATATGTGGTGACCAGCCCACCAGCCCACAGTGGAGAACTCAGGGGACTGGGGGGAAAAAAGATACGTGGGAGCGGGGCTCTAACGCATGGGATGAATATGAAGGAAGAACAAGCGGATAGTATAGGACAAGTAAAGCAAATACCCCCCCCCCCCGGTTGCTGCTGCAGGGGGCACGCCACCCCAGGGAAACTCATGGGGAGTGTCGCTGACCCTGGGAAGGGGGCAGGAAAATGAACGGCGACCCCCCTTTCTACAGGCCTCATGCAAGGGGGGGTGCGAAGGCCCGAACATTTAGTTACATTCCCCCCCGGTCAAGTGTCTGTCTTAACAAGTAAAATTCTGGACCCGAGAAACAGCCTATGCCCTATTTCCGAAAGATTTTGGTCTTTGGGAGAGGGTTAAAACAGGGGGTTCAGACGGGGCCCCCTTGTGGCCAAAATCCCTTTCAACCGTCAGTAGGATGAGGTCCTGCTGCCCCAATGTACTGTTGGAAAAACTGAAAAAAATGGCCTGGGGACAGACTTTTAGATCAGGGAATGACACTGACGATTTTACTCAGGTAAAGAGGGAAAAAGTGAGAAATATCAGCTCAGATAACTCAGATGTTTTCTGATTTTGGATTTTTTCCTTTGAGAAGCCAAACCCCGGAAGCTGACCAGTCCTTTGGGATGGCCTGTGGAACCCCTCAAGAAGCAGTTAAGATGGTTCGGGCCCAGTACAAACTTACCGTTGATGTGGTGCTTTATTGCAAAGGCATCGGAGCAATCTGCCCGCGGGATATGTGGATGAAAGCCTGTCCGGGGGGTGCTGACGTATGTGAAGACCCTGGAGCTTAAAGCCAAGACCACCGCTTACTTTCTTGAACGCAAAAGAGCAGGGCCTGGCCCCCCCCTGCCCAAAACAAGAAGAGGAGGACACCCAAGCTAGATACTCAACCCGCTCCTGATGTCGTCCTATTCCTGGATCCCAGCATCCCAAAGGGCAGGGGTAAAACTCTTGGGAAATTCTGGGTTGGGCATGAAGACAACTCCCTTCCACCTTGTGAAGATGCTTTGAGTCCTTCCAGAAGCTGAAGAAAGCTATTTCCAGGCCCCTCATAGGCATCCGGCCTACCAGAAGCCCCAAGTTCTGTGTAGGAAAGGGAAGGACATGCCTGGGGGTTCTGCACAGGCCCATGGAGGCGACCAGACCAGTGGAGACTACTCTGCAAGACTGGGCCCGCGCAAGGGGGAGGACCTCCAGTTTACGGCTGTGCTGCAGCCCCAAATTGTTGGATTGAACAGCGGATATCGTAGTCGGACCTCCCCCATCCTTTTGGCTCCCGTGAAATCTCCGTCATTCTTAACCGCAACATCTCTCATCAGCAAGCGCTCAGGTTCGTGTTCTTCCCCCTGCCCGGTAACGTCACTCTTTTTGCGCTTTTGTTTCCCCATCCGCCCCCTTTCTTCCCCTTTCCAAGGGGGAATGAGGATGAAGAGGAATTGGAAAAACCGGTCACATGAAGGGAAAACTGATTGCTTTTAAGTCATGAAAAATGGAGACTTTTCATTTGAAACCCGGTTTTTGGGTTTTTTTTTGTGGATGGATCCAGATTTGCAGAAGGCAGGACGATTTCACAGGGAATGCCGTGCCCCCTCCAAAGCAGTGTTGGGAGCAAGAAATTGCCATTGCATAAGTAAACCAAGAAGAGGCAGCATGACGTTTGGCAGAGGGCAGAAAAAGCCAAAATAATAAAGGGTTCAAGATACGCTTTTGGGGTCGCCCCTGATGTGGACCCATTTGGGAAGCACGAGGATTCTCACGAGCGGGAAACCCCAAATAAACATGGATAAACCATTCGGGTCCTGATGGATGCCTGCTGCTGCAGGAAAGTGGCCATTAAGATAAGGCCAGGGAAAATGAATACAGAAGACGAAACCCCTGGCTGACAAAAGGGGGCCAAAAAGGCCCAGGAGGTGAAAAGGGGAAGCAAGTCAGCTGGCGTGGTGCAGGAGGAAACTCACAGCCAACCTTTCAAGGAGGCTGGCCAATGCGGAACAAGCTCCCCTGGAAGAAAAGGATAGCTGGAAAAAAAAAGGGAGCCAAGAAAAAGAAGAAGACGGGCTATATGGATAGGGGGGCGAACCTCTTGCCGGGCGCTATAAACCAGCTGTAGTGCAATGGGGACATGGAAGGGGGCTCTGAAAACACGGGGGCTTAAAGTGGCAAGGGAAACAGTCATGGGCCCCGGGCCCGACAGCCCCCCATAGCTTGGTTAAGTCAGGGGACACGCCCCGGGGAAAGTTAGCTCTCTTTCCCCATGAATCCTGTTTGGCAGTGCCCCCCCAAAGGTAGGGCATATTTTTCCCCCGGGGTTGTAGTACAAAACGATGCTATACCCCTTTTTGGATCAGGGTTACAGAGTTGTCGCTAATGTATTTTAAGTTTTTATTCCAGATCCAGACGTTGCTGCTCATAAGCTACAGCCCGGAACTGGGGCTACGTGAAAAATTTGTTGTAAAACCCCCAGGCCGAGGTTTGAGGGGCCCTACCAAGTCCGCTGACCAGACCACACTTCAAGGTGGGGGAAAGCCCAACGGTCCCCGCTTCACACTCAAAAAATCGCTCCAGCCCCCCGAATGGGCAGAGCTCGTTTACTGATGTTTAAATGTTATGTAGCTTTAACTCTTGGTCAGAACCCATGCATATATTGGGGTGTGGGCGGGGGAGTACTGGGGGGCCCTCTTGCTATTTCTGGGGTTGTGGGTTGGAACACAGGGAATGACTGGGGGTATAGACCAAGATGCCTTAAAAGAGAAAAAACAAAAGGGAAAACCCCCACTTTTAGAATAAGGTTGGGAAAGACGAACCTTCCCAGAACAGGGGGTACCAGGGGAAAGATGCCCCATGTGCAGACTTTTTTTAAAGGGGTTACCCCCCCATGGCGATCCCACCCCGGAAGTCTTACGGGGGGAGACTGGGTTCTCAATAAGAACTTGTGGAGATTGGGTAAAATATACAGCTGCCCCCAAAATAAAAAAACAAACTGCTATTCTGTTCAGCTGCCAGCCTCATTAGGGGATGTCCCTAGAGATTCCCGAGGCACACCAATGCTTTCTTAGTTTATACCCAACACCACCACGACATGCTGCCGTGAGGACTGGAAGGAAAAGAGAAACCCAATCATCCAAAACCAACAAACCAACGTTGGGGTTACTGCTACCCAGGCAATTACACCTGCAAAACCAGTAGTGTGGGAAAGGGCAGATCCTGGCAAATTCCCTAAAAAAGGGTTATTGCTCCACATACAGTAACTCATGGCACCTTTGTACAAAATCAAGGTCCGGGGGGCATATATTGGAGAGGGGATTTAAACTTAGGACGAAATTGGGGGGGGCAATGGCCCGGGGACAATTTCCCTGAAAATTACTCAGCCATTCCAATTTTGAGTAGGGGTCAGAAAAGTGACACAGTGAGGCCAGGAGGAGAAGGAAACCTCCCCAAAGGGCAGCTTCAACCCCCATTGTATATTGATGCTATGGAGCCCAAGGGGGGGTCCCTGAAAGTTTAAGGCAAGGGACCAAGGGGGCCCCCGGGTTTTTGAACTCTGCTCCCCATAATCCCTTCCACCCAAACGGGAGAAAACTTGCTGTACTTTTACCCCAAAATAATACAGGACCCCGAAAGGCCCCTGTGGCCATTAAAAAGCTAGATATCTCTCAAAAAGCGAACTCAGGCATAACCCCCCCGGGAACAGGGGGTTTACTTATGTAAAAGGTTGGGCAGGGGAATCTTGCCCAATAGTATTGCCTATTGATTTGGTTCTAATATTTTGTCAAATTGTCTTGTTGTTTCTCCCTTGTTTGGGGGAACTATTTGTGAGAGGTGGACCAGACTACTCCCATCATAAAAAACATTTCCATGGCCGGGCCTCTAGATGCACGAACTACACCTTCACTGTCCAAAGCCTGAAACCTATGATGATGGGACTTAAGACACTTTTCCAGAGAACCATTACGTCAGAATGCTCCGAAAGTCATCTACTCCCCCCTGCAACCGCACGTCTAAAGAATTAGACCTAGAAGGTAGGGTGAGCTAGGGCGTACGGGACAGGGGGCCCCCTTGAGGGGAGGTACTTTTGCAAGAGCAAAATAGGGGAAAGAGATAGGGGGAAAGAGGATAGGGAGGGATAAAAATGAGAACAAAGTCTCAAGGAGGGACTGTTGTGGATGGGAACAAAGGTTATATATACACTCTCCGGCCACTTTATTAGGTACACCTGTCCAACTGCTCGTTAACACTTAAATTTTCTAATCCCCCCCAATCACATGGCGGCAACTATGCATTTTAGCATGTACTGGTCAAGAAAATTCCCCTGCAGTTAAAAACCGGCTCAGTGGGGGGAAGAAAGGTGATTTAGTGCCTTTGAACGGGGCGGGTTTTTGGGTGCCAAAAGGGGGCGGGTTTGAGTATTTCAAAACGCTATTCCGGGGTTTTTTCACGCACAACCATCCTGGGGTTTAAGAAAATGGTCAGAAAAGAAAAAACATCCAGTGACGGCAGTCCTGTGGGCAAATGCCTTTTTGATCCCAGAGGCAAAGGAGAATGGGAGACGGTTGAGCTGATAGAAAGGAACAGTGACTCAAATAGCCCCCCTTAAAACCCAAAGGGTAGGCAAAAAGGCATTCTAAAAAACCCGTACGGCGAACTTTAGGCAGAGGGGCTAAGCAGCAGAAACCACCCCCGGTGCCACTCCTTTCACTAAGAAAGGAAAACGAGGCTCCAATTGCCCCCAAACTCATCGAAATTGGGCAGTAAAATTTGGAAAAACGTTTCCCGGTCTGTGAGTCTCGATTTCTCTGCGCCTTCGATGGTAGGGGCGAATTTGGCCTCAACCATGAAAGCATGGATCCAACCGCCCTTTTACAACGGTTCAGGTGGGGTGGTGGTGTCACGGTGTGGGGGAAAATTTTTCTTGGGACTCTTTGGGCCCCTTGGGACCAATTGAGCTCGTTGCAACCCTTTTGAATCTATGCCCCCGAAAATTGAGGCAGTTCTGAAGGCCAAAAAAGGGGGCCAACCCGTACTACATGGTGTAAACCCAATAAAGTGGCCGGGGGAGTGTATGTGTGACCCTTTTTGTCTTATTTTTAATGTATTTTAGTATATCTTACATAACATATATAATTATATACATAATACACACTTTTATATACGCTGTAAAAGCTGTAGGGATATTTTTTCATTAATGGGGTTAAACAAAATGGCTGCCTGAGTAAATTTTTATAGAAGCGTGTAATCCAAGATGGCGCCAAATCAGAAATTTTCACCCTGTGTTCAGACATTCCCGAAGCTGTGGAGTGGTCCATGATAAGGGCGTCCAAAAGACCCCCTCACCGGTAATGTGTGCCCCTTATCTATCATTTGCAAAAAGGGAAAAAAAACCACCATTTTTTGAATAAAATCAGAAAGCACTTTCATAGCACAAGGCTTTGTTGGGGTTCTTTCTCGGGGCACCCCTTTTGTTTTTTTTTAAGTAATTTGAACCCCCCAAGGAAGGATACCCCTTTGAGGCTACTTTCATTACAAGGGTATATTATTTTCCCAAAACAAAAAGAAAACCACAGCATTTTAAAGTTTTAACTTGTTTAGTTTCCAAACCTTAAATGTTAAGAAATTTATTGCCCTATGGAAATTTTTTTTCTTAGAAAAAAAAAAGTCGTTAAAAGTTTAAAGCCCATGCTTGTCTGCACATTTATTGAATAGAGGCTAAATTGAACAGGCTAAATTAAGTGTTAAACACTGACCATACCCGTTTATTTACTAAAAAAGATAAGTCTACTAGGAATGGAAATGAACGTATAGTTTTTTTTATTTCAACAAAGCCCATTAGGTCGGCCATTTATAAAAATTGGCATATTCTGAGAGAGGACTCTACCCCGTAAAATGTAACTTTGAATGGGCCAATTATAGCATTCTGATGTTGTCATGTGAGGGTTAAACAATATTTGGGGCTTGTGGTTT
>JAODAL010045123.1:0-32237 GCA_025379985.1 Phyllomedusa bahiana | reverse complement strand
CATAACCCTTTTTTGGAATATTTAAATACCAGTGGAGTGTAAAAGATGATAAATCTCAACACACCGACATGGTGCTTCTCCCTAATGAGAAACCTCCCCCATTTTGAATCATACCACTTAGAAATGTAGAATAAAATTGTAATGGTAGCTACTGCTTCTAACTCCACCATAGACATTCATATAGTTCAAATGGGGAGAGGGGAATAAACTGCTATACATTCAGTCCTACAAGAAGAAGATTATTCAGCATGTTGAAATTGAACATTTCTGACCCTTCTTTACCCTTTCAATGCCCCTACTCTTTACCATCACTATACTGTAGGATTCCTATAAACAGTTAATAGACACCAAAATCAGCAGGTCTGGCTAACATGCACCAAATGTGTATGGCATTTTAGCACCTTGGATTGGTATGAGATGGATAAGGAAAAAAACAAGAAAAACATCTAAGATTTGACCAACTCCTGCTGCTTGTATCTTCAAAAACATTTTTCAAATTCATCCTCTTCTTAACTCTGACTCTGTAAAAATGCTTTTCATGCCCTCATTTCCCACCTGGGCTACTGCAATATCCCACTCTGTGGCCTACAATCAGACTCTCTTTATTCACTCCAATCCATCCTCACAAGCCCCTGATGAAACTGCCTGTGCCCCGAACCTCGCTGGGTCCCAGGACGCTGCAGTGGGCCTGGAGTGCCAACGGTCTCTTCAACTGTATATGTGTCCTCTGGCTGCACATACAGGTGAAGGCTTCCGTAGAGCAGAGAGCGTGCGCTCCCTGCTATGCAGAGTACGCCGGTGAGTCACAAGCAGACTTGCGGCTCTCCGGAGTATCTGACACAAGCGGTGGGAGTATGTCATCATGCTGCCTGTGCCGGGAAGAAGATGGAGACGAGCCGGAGCTTCAGGGAGCAAGAGGAAAGGTGAGTACTGTTATTTATTTATTTGGAATATGTCCTTTTACCTGCCTAGCTATACTGGGGGCCATATTACCTGTCTAGCTATATTGGGGGCCATATTACCTGCCTAGCTATACTGGGGGCCATATTACCTGTCTAGCTATATTGGGGGCCATATAACCTGCCTAGCTATATACTGTGGGCCATATTACCTACCTAGCTATACTGGGGGCCATATTACCTACGTATCTATATACTGGGGCCATATTAACTGCCTATCTACATATTGGGGGCCTTATTACCTGCCTATCTATATACTGGGGGCCATATTACCTGCCAATCTATATACTGGGAGCCCTATTACCTACCAATCTATATACCAGGGACCCTATTACCTGCCTATCTACACTGGGTGTCATATTACCTGCCTATCTATATACCGGTGGCCATATTACCTACCTATCTATATACTGTGGACCCTATTACCTTCTTATCTATATACTTGGGGCCCTATAACCTACATATCTATATACTGGGGACCCTATTACCTGCCTATCTATACTGGGGACCATATTACTTGCCTATCTATATACTGGGAGCTATATTACCTGTCTATTTATATACTGAGGGCCATATTACCTATCTATTTACTGGGGGACTCTATTACCTATCTACAGACTATCTAATTACTGGGGGACATATAACATTTATACCTACCTACTGGGGTACATATAACCTATATACCTACCTACTAGGAGGGGGTCTATAAACCTACCTAATAGGGACCTATAAAGGAACACTCCATCCCCCACAGCAGGCACCTGGATTTTTTAACATAGTAAATGTGGTGCCAATATTCAAAAAGGGATCAAAAAGTGATCCAGGAAACTATAGGCCGGTAAGTTTGACCTCTGATGTAGGTAAAATGTTTGATGGTTTTCTTGGAAATGCTATCCTGGAGTATCTCACTGAAAATAAATGTATAACGCCGTTCCAGCATGGGTTTATGAGGGATCGGTCCTGTCAGACTAATCTCATCAGCTTCTATGAGGAAGTCAGTGCTAGACTGGATCGGGGTGAGGCACTGGATGTCATATATTTAGATTTTTCTAAAGCATTTGATACTCTGCAACATAAAAGGTTGGTAAGTAAAATGAGAATGCTTGGACTGGGGGAAAATGTTTAAAAGTAACTGGGTAAGCAACTGGCTCAGTAATAGAAAACAAAGGGTGGTGATCCCTGTTACTAGTGTGATACCACAGGGTTCAGTATTGGGCCCTAAAACTTTAATTTTTTTTTTTTAAATGATCTTCCAAAGGGATTGCACAGTAGAATTGGTCTTTGCAGATGATACTAACTCTGAAAGTAATCAACACAATAGAGGATAATGTGTTTTTTCAAGGAATTTGGATGGGGGGGAGGCCGGGAGAGAAGTGACAGATGGGGTTTCTAAAAAAATGCAGGTTATGCACTGGGAAAGGAAAAATCCTTTTCAATGTTATTTGGTAAAGGCTGGGAAAAAGTGACGGGAAGGACTTGGAAATTTCCGGGTAGACAGTAAACTTAATTGTAGCAGCCAGGTCGGGCAGCCTGCCAAGGCAAATGGGTTTGGGTGTATTAAAAGAACCTAGAGAAAATGATGGAACATTATTCCCCCAATTATCAATTCACTGGTTAGCCCCACACATGGGAATATTTTTTACTTTTTTGGGCAACAGTTCACAGGAAAAAAACATTGTAAGTTTGAACAGGTACAAAGGCGGGCAACAAAAATAATAAAAGGACTGAACCAGAAAGAGTAGCAAGGTTAGGGTTATTTAGTTTAGCATAAAGACGGCTTTGGGGGGACATAATCAATATGTATAAATATAATAAAGGTCAATATAGGATCTCTCTCAAGATTTATCTTCCCCAGGATGTATCTAGAACAAGGGGCATCCTTACCCCTTGAGGAAGAGAGTTTCTACATAAAATAAAAAGGGTTTCTTTACTGTAAGAGCGGGAGACTGTGGAAACTCTCTGCCTGAAGGCTTGTCGGTGTTTCACAAAACGAGTTCAAAAAGGGTTTTGGGGGATCTCTAAGTGCAATTTAAAAAGTTTAGTGACCAGGATTCTGGAGAGGAGCCGTTGATCCCGGGATTGGAGTCATTTTCCCTAAAATGAGGACAATTGGCTCCTACCTCATGGGGGTTTTTGCCTTCCTCTGGATCAACAGTTTAGACTGAACTTGATGGATGTCTGTCTTTTTTTGGCCTTACAAACTATGTTACTATGTTACCTACAAGATTTTTCATGTGCATCCTCTACATTTTGGAACTCACTGCCACAAAACATCAGACTCTCCTCCAATGTTGAATTACTAAAAAGTAACCTGAAAACCCATTTTTTTTTGGGGTACCTACCCGTTTAAAAAACTTTGCTTCACTGCAGTACATAAAAAACACCTTTTTCCCTCACCTTCTGTCTCCTTCCTTGCAGACTAAGCCGTCACAGACACGGCCCTCTCTCCCAGTTTGCTGCTCACTTAGTAAAGGTTATCATGCTTGATCTTGTCATTCACTTCTTTTCATTTGTACAGCTCATTCAAATTATTGGCGCTTTAAAATAAATAATAATGATCACTATAATAAATTCACGCGTGCAGTTTTTGTGAGTGTTTTTTGGGCCAAAGCCCGTGTCTCACAAAAGAATACAAGTATAAAGGAAAGACCAATGTTTCCCTTCTTTGTCTCCATTTATGTACTTGGCTCTAAGAACTGCATCGAAACTGCCAACACAGCGGCCTACCCAGCGACATGGTGTCCAATCAGGTGTTTGTTACGTTAGTTAAGCTGCTGATTTTCTTTTACCTGTTCTGACTTTTTGTTTATTATTTTCTTAAAACCTGATACCCAATGAATAAGCACATAGTTTGTACTGGTTTCAGATGAGGTGGGAGACTTGCTGGTATTTGCCTGTGGCATCAATGTACTTTGCTGGAATGTGCAGAACACTATTTAGAATATGTTGTTTGACTAGTATAATATTCAGACATTATATAAAGAGACGAGACTAACCTGTCAGCACGCCACTGAGCCGCAAAGATGAACGGTCATGTTGGCGCTGATGGATTTATAATCTGCTATCTGTGCATAGTCTTATATGCCCTAGGAAAAATACAAGTTTTACCTATCATGTATGTAACATCAGTCTGGGGCCATGTTCACACTTAGCCATGCTGTAACCAATAAATGAAAAATACTGAAAAATGAATGAAAACTCCACCTTATTACATGCACTTATACTGCAATCACAATCGCAGTTCTTTTAAAAAATAAAAAAAATTCAAAACACCAAGGTTTGCATGTTTATTTTACGCGGGGGGGTCAGCTGCCTCAGCGAGAGACCATACAGAGTTCTGCAAGCTGCTCACTTCTGCAGCTTAACCACTGCAGCCCACTATCCTAAGGGCATGTTCACACGGCTTATTTGGACGAGGTTTTGGACGAGGTTTTCGGAGTGTTTCCTCGCTCAAAACCACCTCAAAACCTCGCCTGAAACACGCTTCTTCAGAAGAGGTTTTAGAGGCGTTTCTCCGTGAGGTTTTGGATCAGGTTTTGGAGGAGGTTTTCACTCATACAAATTAATAGCCAGGACCAAAACATGCCCAAAACACGCCAAAACTGCACCAAAAACCGCGCCGAAAAAACGCTTCAAGAATTGACATTACACTCTTTCCAAAGAAGCGTGTAAAAACCTCGTCGTGTGTGAACTACAATGAGGTTTTACATAGGAATCAATAAAATGAACTGGGGAGGTTTGGAAGCACTCCGAAAACCTCGTCCAAAACCTCGTCCAAATAAGCCGTGTGAACATGGCCTAAGGCTATGTCTACACAGCACAGGTTTTTTTCATCGGATTTTCGGTGGATTCAGTATTTAGAATCTACTGAAAATCCGACTGTACCCAGTGCTGTATAGACCTCAATAGAAAATCCGTGCTGGAGTCTACACTGCATGGGTTTTCTACTGAAACCGCAGTCTAGCAGAAGATAGAGCATGTACTATTTTCTACCGGATTCCTGTTAGATTCTTGCAGCCGCAATGTACGGAGACGGGGGGGAATTCGACTGCGTTTTTTTGTGCAAAACAACTCGCCAAAAACCGTGGTGTGGCGAAGTCAAAATATCGTTGGATTGACAACGTTATTTTAACTATGGCTGTGTAAACATAGCCTTAGATAGCAGCAACTTCCCAGGTCAGCTCACCAGCTGCTCTCCAACAACTTCCACCTAAGGGTTCCCAGAACGGTCATCCATACCCACCAGTAAACCAGTCCAGTCTGGCGTCCAGTTTATGGATGCTGCCCCAAATAAAGAGTGCCCAGTTCTTGTGAATCTTGAAGGCCAAATACTAGTCAACTGGACTTCACACACAGACCATCTGCACTCACCC
Source organism: Phyllomedusa bahiana (assembly GCA_025379985.1). Taxonomy (NCBI): domain Eukaryota; kingdom Metazoa; phylum Chordata; class Amphibia; order Anura; family Hylidae; genus Phyllomedusa; species Phyllomedusa bahiana. The sequence continues at coordinate 26,905 of JAODAL010045123.1, read as the reverse complement.
CCTTGGTGCTTTTTTTTACACCGAGTTAGTGTCTGGCTCTTATTGTACCCAAGATGAAATGAAACACGTGGTCTCTTTACCTTGGGGGAATATATGTTTGTTCCTCCTTCACTTGGACACTGCTTTGCTGTCACTACAGATGAGTAAATTTGGAAGAAAAAACACCATTTTAGTCTATATATTAACTAGATGTAATATTGGTACTAAGGACTATCATCATATATATAACAATGTGTTGTATAGTCATTGCAAAGTCTTGTGTGCTACAACGGGGTGTTTGAGCACGGATCTAAAGCTGACCATGCACAGTAGATCTTTTTGGTGGATTCCAGTGAAATCTCAAGAAAATCTAATATTTATTAACACGGACTAATTTGAGTTCCTGTTGGAGATAAGCTTTGCCAGTCTGGTAGCTGCTTATCCCCTCCTTACTGACATAAACATGCGTGTTAGTCATTCTGAGTATGCATGTGCTGGGAAAGAGCCTCCACCCTGGGAGAAGGACCACATCTTCTAGTTACTTTGTATTTCATGTGTTATACCTATAAAAATGTTTACAAGAGCATCATGAAATTATTAAGATATTTATTATGCAATATAAAAATATCAGTCCATGTTACCTGTTCAAATATAGAATGTACAGTACAGTAAAATCAGCTAGGATTACAGATTGCAAGCGTGATACACTTATATATATGCTCCTGGGCTGAAATAGATACCAGTCGATGCAATGCGGCCACAGGTTAGGTATTATGCTATGTTTGCTTTAGAACTCAGTAGGACATTTGGGCGGTATTGGTTTACAAAGGCTCCTGTGAACATTAAAAAGCTTGAACACTGCTGGCCTACATTCTGCTAGCTATTGTACAGGAAGAATTTATTACAGATTGACTTTATAAAAAATATGAATAAAAGATAACTCTGGAATACAATTTGGGAGCTTTGTTTGTTTAAGATAATGACACATTTTTACACAGGGGTTCACTTAGAGCTCTCTAGTCTTGTGTACTACAGATTTTACATCTCCTGTAGTCATTTCACTATAACAGGGTCAGCTAGGAATACTAGAGCTGATATGTCAATCACTGCCCTAGAACCACCCACAGCCTGACCAGGAAGTGTCTGAAGCTGGCTGTGACTATGTGAAATTGCATGGTGAAAACACCCTATTAAGGCTATGTTCACACGGGGTATTTTCGGCACGCATTTCGCGTCGTATTTGTGCTCTAATATGAGCGGGATGCGAGCCGAAATTAAGGTAATGAGTTCTCTATGAGAAATATGGATTACGCCTCCTCTCCCCGCTCGTACAATACGATTGCCGCGAGTAATGACAGTCTATGGGCCGGCGTGCTGCCAGACCCCTGCGTCGCGGGAGTACGCACTAATCAGCGCGACTCCCAGAACACCATGGCGTAATTGCAGGATGTACTGTACGCCCCACAATTACGCAATGTGAACATAGCCAAAGAGAACTATGGATTACGCCTCTGCTCCCCGCTCGTACAATACGATCGTATTGTACGCGCGGGGAGATAAGTGACATGTCAATTACTTGCGGTGAGTACGCGTTGCGAGCAATGCATGTCAATGGGGCCAGCGGGCTGCTGGCACCCCCAGCATCGTGGTAGTACGCGCATATCAGCGCGACTCAGGAACACCTGGCGTAATTGTGGGGCGTACTGTACACCCTGCAATTATGCCATGTGAACATACTGTAGCCTGAGCGTAACTATTTAGGCCAGAAGGAGACTTATTTGACCTCACAGGGGCAACTGGACAACTTCCCTGGTTCATGCTGACTCCATACTACCCTTCTTTTTATTATAAGCACCATCGGATAGAGAAATGTCCCATCCTTTAAATTCTCCCATTGTTTTGCTATTACCACTTCTTTAGCAATGGAGTGCCAGAATTTAAAAACTCTTACTGTAAAAATACCTCCCTGGACTGATTAGCTAAATACCTTTCTTCCATGGAAAAATTATATCACAAAGTCTCCATGTGTTATCCTTTATATGGGAACTCAATTGTTAGGTAATAATACTGGTAATATATATTATAATTAATATATAAATAATTAATTTATATATATGTATATTTATGAGCTCAACATCAGCGAACCTATATATTTCGTTTTCTAGATGAGACCTACAAGTGATTTAATTTTTAGAATGATAGTTTATCTTTAATCCTATACTACAGTTTGCTTTTGCAGCTGCTACTTGGCATTGAGAGCTTAGTTTGTTTTCCAAGTCTTTTTTCTGTTGCTGAGCTGTATATTATTCATGCAGTTCCCTAAAAGTACTGATCAGTCAGGTTTGTTCTAGATTTTTCCACATATGCTTAATACCAGCATTGACAGTATAGCTAACTCAACTAAAACAAAACTTGTTTCATGGAGGTATAAATACATTCACAGGACATACATAGGATATATAGTACTATATACGCGGCCGCATAATTTCTATTTGTTGTTGGAATTATCCAGAGATGAAAATCAGATATAACCTGAAACAATCAGGACACTAAGGGCATGTTCCCATGGCACGGGTTTTCGGACGGTTTTTCAGGCGGTTTGCGGTTTTGCAGACAGTCTGAAAATCCGGCCGAAAATTAACACAATGGGGCGCTATAGGAAACCCGTGCAGCAGTCCCCACTGCACGGGTCTTCTGTCCGGCGGTTTTTCTGCCCGCAGTCCGCCCGCAAAACATTCTACAAGCACAATCTTCCGTCTGGTTTTCGGACAGAATCTGTGCTTGAGAATGTGACGGGGGAGGGCTTTTCTCCGCTCGTCGCGGAGAAAAGCTGTCCCCCCCCGCGGCCGTGGGGACGGCCACAAAACAGGACAAATACCGGTCGGGTAAACCGACCGGTATTTGTCCTCTGCCGTGGGAACGCACCCTTATAGAGAACATCCAACTGACAAAGATTTATTGTACTGCAGAGTGTGATAAATTCTAGCTTTTATTGGCTCCTTATTTATGACACGTCTGTTTTAGAAGTGACTGCACGCTACAAAATGCTTTAAGCCTACAATCTGCTACTACATACACATCGGTAGAACAGGTCATTCTGTGTACACTAAGGGGTGTGATACCCATACACATACGCAGACATTATTACATACCACAGATCAGTCTGAGTGACAAGAAGCATAGACAACGCACTTCTTACCTAATCCATTTGTCTTATAAGGCTTCGAAAAGAAGGCGACAGTGTGTACGCTAGGAGCGACTATTGTGAACTTGCTTTGTGCACAGACAAATGAAATGAGACCAGACCACAGAGACCCAGTAATCCACCCGTGGAGACATCAGGTTAAGGACGGTTAAGACTGGAGAAGTTAGTGGAGTGTTATTGTGTCTGCACTCAGAATCACATTACAGCACATTGCATAGCACATATCAGCTTTCAGCACATCATAAATTTTGTTTACCAGGCATCACCTCCTGTATGTGTCATTACATGGATTCCACCAAAGTCTTCTCATCAGCTGAACCATAGAGCAGCATTATACTGGCTTACGCAACCTCTTTAATTCTATGATCTGTGTATGAGCAATGCTGCTTCACAATCCATACTAATCAACATTAGACCACGTTCTTGCTGAACTGAGGTAGTCATTATTCTTTAAAGTGGAGGTCTAGTTTGGAGGCACCTTACTGTATTAGTGGGCTTGGTTGAGGAACAGAACCCCTTTACATTGGTCCTCCCAGGGGATATGGATGTTAGACAGAGTTCTTGCTGACCTGCCCTGGCCACACATCCTATGGTAAGTCACTCACTTTACTGGTTGCTATTTAATAGCACATTTCTTGTAATTTATCAGGTTCAGCATAGGAATATTATCAAATCTGCAGCCCATAGATGTTGAGGAATGGATTGCAGCTCAGAAACAAGAACATACGAGGTCCAATAACAAAACTTGGAATGGGACCAAATTCCACCATAAACACCAACTCTAGCGAGTTCAGGAAACAGAAAGATTGTGATCACTATGTTCTTTACTCTGTTTCTTGTGAATGTTCCTTTAACTCTTCACATTCCACTTCTGTTGCCTCTCTAATGCGCACTTGAATTATCTTTTACCCTTTAAAGCAGATCTATTTGCCTAATATGCTGCTCTTTGTAAAGGTGTAAGGGGAAATACATCATATCCTACATTTATGTAAATTTTTTCAGGTATACCACTTTATTAAAATATTTTATGGTGTTATTATTACTGTATATATATGCGATGCATACATTTTATGATATTGCACAGTACTATGCTCCAGACTGTTTGTGCACCTGGTGGTTCCAGGTATAGTAGGCTGGCAAGCCACAGTGCATGGCGGCAAAGCCATTCTTCGTCAGAGAATCAGGGCAGTAGGAATGATTATTTTCCAGTGCCAGCTTGCAGGAGGAGGTACCAGCATCAGCACAAGCCCATGAAGACTGACTCTAGCGTAGGTGTGTACAGTACATTGTGATGCTGAAGCACTCTACCACAAAACTTATAGAAGGGGCCCTGGAGAGTCTATATGGAGACAGTATTTGGCACGGTGGTGAGACATCATGAGATGCAAAGAGAACCAGAAAGAAGTAGTTCTCAGCTTGTTCACAGAGAGCTATGTTGAAGGACAGGAACCTGGAGCAAGTGACATTGTGCCTGTGAGAAAGCTGTGCAGAGAGTCTTCTAAAATTGAGACAGAGACCTTGGGTGACATTTATGTACGGGGCTGCGCCAATAGTCTGCCGTCCTTTCAGCCCAAAAATCGGTGCAGCCCTGTGCGCTCGATGTATGAGCAGGTGCACTCCAAAATTAGGCGCATTATAAAGCGCCCGCAGTACTTTGTAATGTGCCTAAGATATGGGGGCGTTCTGGAGGCGTGTCGCAATACAACCATAGTATTATATATATTTATGACTTTAGTATGACAAAACCAGGCACATTTCTACTGGAAAAGGTAGACCAATTTAAAAGTGCTTTAACTGAGCCAGAACTCGCTTAGTAGCTAGAAAGCGCTAAATCTATGGCCCGTAGTAGAAAAGGTTCATAGATACAGGCGCATTCTACGTTACTAACGCAAACAATAAAACTGGCGCCTAGGTACCAAAATTCATACAAGTCGCCCATAGAGAAAACTATTGACTTTGTATGCTGTGTGAGACTTCAGCCTATTGAGGAGCCATCTCTGAGAGACTGTTATGGATCTGACTCCTGTAAGAAGTTAGAGCTAAAGAAGTGTAGGCTAAGCAAGTCTTCAACCCTTTGCGTGAATTCACATGGCATATAGCGGTATGTGACTTACGCCTGGCCAGCGTGAACTTTCAACAGCCTCCTATATTTTCCCTTTCCCCGACACGTACTCGCCAGAAAGATGTCACATCTCACTTCTTTTTACTGGTAATATAAAAACAATGGATAGATCAAAAAGCAATTGTGCAAGCGCTACAAAGATTAAACATATAGGGTAAGTGGTATACTTAAGTTAAACGGATCTATAGGAGAAATTTCCATGATGGATTAAAGTGGTTTACTGCTTTATTAGCTCTATTTTGGTCTTTTACTTATATAACTTCTTCTTACTGGCGCATACTTTGCGCTGGAGAATACACCGGGAAATCATAGCACCGTATTTGCGGGGCATACTTTGGGCGCATTTCAGCACAATTACGCCGCTTGAACATATCCTTTGGGAGGCCAAATCTGGGACTATGGGACTGTGTCAGACTTCAGCTCTGTGGGGAGTCATAGCTGGGTCAACATGGACTGTATGAGACTTCAGCCATGTCAGGAGCTGAGTCTGGAATTGTGCTGTGAGACTTCAGCACTGTGATGAGCAGTAGTCAGATGCATATGGGCTGTATGAGAGCTCAGCCCTATGAGATAAAAAGATTGGTTATTCTGTGGCCTATAACATGTTCCAGTTCTGCAAAGCCAGTGAACTAGTGACAGCTACAAAGAGGATATACCAAATGGCTGGAAATGATTCAAGTGTGAGAGAATGGTTCTTCCTCTTGCATACAGTGAAGGTGTATTATGAGTTGAAGTTAACCTGTGTACAGTTAAAAGTGGTCGATGTGAAGATAACATTGACCTGTGTGAAGAGACACTAAACCAAGCAGAGTACTGTCCTATGCTGGCAGATCCACCTTAGTTGTTTACAGTGGTTGCTATCTATCCCTCCTGAAGAATCCCTCTAGAGCACAAAGTTTTTACCACAACTTGGGGTCATTATTTCAAAAGGGGTTTACTGCAGTTTTAAACCTGGAGATCATTCCACCAATCATGCAGTGACAATATTGACCAAAATAGCTTAATCCATGGTGACTAGGTAAGTAGTTGAGCCATCACATTATCTGTGACAGAAGTCAGGTGTGTCTGTTCATTCAAGCACAACACTTAAAACCGCATATTACATGTCCATTGAAGCATACAGTATGTATCGTGTGAAGACATTATTTTGCAGACTGGAGCTGTAGATAATATCATTTGTTCTTGTTATTTGCATCTATACTTTCACAGGTATCTATTCCAGACCTGTTAGGGATAATTCTCAAAAAACAAAGCTAATACTTGTAACATTTCAAAAGACTTTATTGTAGAACACAAAACATATAGGAATGCAGACAGTCCTTGAAATGTTTCTGAAGAAGTGGATCACGGACCGTGGATGACAGTCATGGTTAGGGATGTGAGAGGCAACAAAGTCTAGACAAACAGGAGACCCGGAACAACAGAAGGACAGCAGGCTCGTACTGACAGGCAGGATAAAGGAACAACAGAGGCACAGCAACAAGACACTGGATCAATGGAGGCACAGCAGACTTGTGCCAGCAGGCAGCAGACCAGGCTTCTACCAGCAGACAGGCCACCAGGAACAACAAAAGGACAACAGGCTTGTACCAGCAGGCAGGACACAGGAACAACAGAGGCACAGCAGCAGAACACTGGATCAACAGAGCCACAGTAGACTCTAACCAGAAGACAGGCAGAGAACAGATCTAGGCGCAAAACATATGAAGGAGTAGGGTCACCAGAATGCAGGAACTCAGAGTCCCAAGAACACGGAATCAGGAACACAGAGGGCATAAGCCCTAGTGCAATGGACCTTAGCTTACACATCAGAAACTCAGGCTCTGACTACAGGAAGTAGCTGGGCGATATAGCTTTACCAGACAGGATGATGGGCAGCAGCTGTGAGAGTGCTGAGAAGCAAGTATTGACCGCAGCTACACCACTCCAGCCACCAAGGTCAAAGGGCATGTTGCAGGCTAGGCTGAGTCTCCTAAAACCAGGCTAAACAGCAATACCTGGAGCAGAGTGCTTCTTGAAGGTAGAATGCAGAGCCAAACATAGAAATCTCAGCACAACAGGGACAATAGGCACAGAATACAGATCTGAAAAAATTATGGCTGACATGGGAGCAGTGGATTCTGGACCAGCAGACGTGACACCAGGAGCAGCAGATTGCGGACAAGCAGGCGTGACACCAGGAGCAGTGGAACAGGGACCAGCAGGCATGATATCAGGAGCAGCAGATTCCAGAACGGACTTGTGGTCAAATATGAATGGAGCTGCAGCAAAAGCGGTGGCAAACTTATGGCTTTCTGAAGACAAATCAGGAGCAGATACTTGAGCAGAAACAGAAGCAGAAAGTAAGAACTTAGAAACTTGGGAACAAATCACAGACACAGTTGGCTTGGATCCAAGACTCTTGTAGTATCTCTTGACAGAATGGGGCTAGGAATTTCTTTAAATGGAACTAAGTTTAGGAACTCTGTAAGGTGGAGTAGACTTGGAACTTCCTTTAACTGGAACCGGCTTGAAAATTGCAGGAATATCTTTGAAAAACCTGCAGGTGCAGAGTCAGCAAATACTGGAAGACCAGATGCAGAGTCCGATATTTTAGATGCAGATTCAGGGAATTCTGTGGAGAGAACAGTAACAATCAAGAAGGCATCCACAAGAGGAGTTTCTTTTAGTAAGGCTTATCAAGCAGTTGACGATCCTTCAGCTGTCATTGAAAACATGCATTCCTGTATGTTTTGTGTTGTGCAATAAAGTCTTTTGAAACTATACAGAAATGTAGGCCATGGACCTGCATTGTCTGTGGTCATACAACAGACACGCCTTAGGTCCTGTGGATCCATGGCCTAAATTTTCTGTATGGTTTATTGCAGAACACAAAACATACAGAAATGCAGACAGTCTTTGAAATGTATCTGAAAAAGTAGAACCTTGGGACCGCAGATGATAGTGCTCTGTCCAGGCGTTGTTAGGGATGTGAGGGGCAAGAAAGTCCAGCTAAACAGGAGACCAAGAACAACGGAAGAACAGCAGGCTTGTACCGATAGGTAAGACACAGGAACAATGGAGGCACAGTAGCAGGACACTGGATCAACAGACTTGTAGATGACGGCAGACTTGTAGATGCAGGCAGGACATAGGAGCAATGGAAGGACAGCAGGCTTGTACCAGCAGGCAGTACACCAGGAACAACAGGCTTGTAATGGCAGGAAGGACACAGGAACCATGGAGGCACAGCAGCATGACACTGGATCAAGAGAGACACAACAGACTTGAAGTAGCAGGCAGGCAGAGGACAGATACAGGCAGGAAACAAATGAAGGAGTAGGGTCAACGGAACGTAGGAACTCGGAATCACAGGATCACGGGATCAGGAACACAGAGAGCATGAGCCCTAGTGCAATGGACAGGAAGTAGCTGGGCTACAAAGCTGCATTAGATAGGATGATGGGCGGCATCTGTGAGAGTGCTGAGAAGCAAGTGTTAACTGTTGCCGTGCTGAAAGGCACAGAAAACACTGAGCAGCTACAGCACTCCAGCCACCAGGGTCAAAGTGCATGTTGCAGGCTAGGTAGCGGTATGATACCTTGACTATACATTGCATGTACAGTAAGGAATTGTCTTGTATCGACAATTGGTTTAGGCCTGGTTCAAGTTGATGTATTAGGCTTATTGTCAACCTCTCAAATAGTTCAATGCCTAGAACTGTGTAGTCTGCAGTGCTATTCCTGCTATCCAAAATACTGTTAGCTCTAACAGAACTGACTAAAGTCAGCGTGGTATCATAAGGATTTGTCAGGAAATATTTGGACAGCGGGAGAGAGGAATTAGAAAAGAGTAAGATATGGTTAAATTGTGTGACTGCACATGGTTTGTTTGTAGTCTGTAACCATGGAGATATTTTAGCACACATTGGAGCTGTAGACACAAAACAGTAGGACAAAAGTTGCTTCATTTTTTATTTAGATGCATTAGAGCAAATAGCTCTAATTAGATTATGAGAGGCATCATGAAAATCTCCATCTTACATGTGTTTATGGTCTACAGTGGTACAGAATTATTTTAGGGCTTGGGTTTAGAGAGGGATAAAGGGGGTTATGTGTCTTTTAGCACAAATATAGGAATTTCTACAATTGTAGCAATAACAGCTAGAAATGTATAAATAAAAAGTTAGGGCCACATGTATGAAACGGTTTTGGTCTAAAACTCACTTTTTCCCCATAGGTTTCTATGGGGAAAAAAGTGAGTTTTAGACCAAAACCGTTTCATACATGTGGCCCTTAATGTTTGATAAATTATGAGACTGATGGAATAGTTTTCCAGTCCTCGGGCTATATTATAACTCTTAGGGCAACATGTATGTACGGGGAAGGGCCAGTATTCTGGTGTCCTTTCAGCCCAAAGCCTGTTTCAGCCCTATTCTCTAGATTTATGAGCAGGCGCACTCCAAAAGTAGGCGCATTATGCAGAGTCTGAGCCCAAGATGTAGCGGCGTTCTGGAAGCATATAGCACCACAACTGTTCGATTCTACACATTTATGAATGGAGGACGGCAAAACTAGACACATTACTGTTGGAGAAGCCAGACCAAGTTAAAAGTGGTCTACCTGAGCCTGAGTTGTTGTAGTGGAACTAGAAAGCGTCAAATCTATGACCCGCAGTAGAACAGGTTCATACATTCTGGTGCATTCTACACTGCTTTAAAGCTATTTAGAACTGGCCTCTATGCACCTAGATCATACATGTCGCCCTTAGTGCTCATTATCACCTGGAACATTTGAGGCTTTACTAATTATGCATAAAGGTATCTGATCCCATTGTGGACTTTATAGATACAATTACTACACAGAGCCAAATTACAGCTTGTAAATGCAGCCTTATCAAAGACGCGGAGCAGATATTGCCTCCTGATGCTTCACGATGACTCAGAAAGACAACTAAGACTTTGTCACAATACTTTATAATGAAGACTGTAATTCCAAATTTGTGATTTTACCGACAGTTAAATAAGGCAGACAACTGAGGATGAGTGGATGGACAACATCGACAGAACCAGCTAATTGTAAGACTTACACTAGTCAAATACATTCCTATTGATGTGGGTATGTATGTAAACAAATCTGGAATACAGAGTCAGTGGGAGTCAAATTCCAGCACCCACATAGAGAAGAATGTACTCAACATAATCTTGTTGTCCACTAATAACTGCATTGATGTTTATAGCAATGTTCTTATAATAGCTCTTTTAGTCAGTAATGTATGAAAGACCTTTTATGTGATGATGAGTGTAAATACATTGCACTATAAAGTACAAAAAGTACCTGAAAATATAAATCTTTAGATCAAGGGTTCTCAACATAAGGGAACCTAGTGGGAAGTTTAAGGTTTCGGCAGGGTAAGGGCGATGGAACCACTATTTTGCAAATTGTGATGTCCGGGAGATTATGTACAATCTGTAAAATCATAGTTTGCTTTTAATGTAATCTGCAACATTCAATAAAGTTTATTGAATTTTACAGATGAAAATTGATTTTTAAACAGGAAGCACTATTTTTATTTGCAAAATTAAATTATTATTTAAAGGCCAGAAAAGAAATTCTATTATAATATAAATTAAGAAATTTTGCTCTCATTGAATAAAATAAACTTAATTACCCTGTAATTCTATTGAGCTTTTTGTTCATCGCAGTATGCTTCAGTAGCTTCAGTGTGTCGAGTAATTAATTCTGAATATAGAAAAACACATTTTATTTGAGTTTAATCTATCAACATTTTCTACTGCTATTTAATTTGTAAAACTCTACTATAAAAAATCCAAATAAATGTACTAATATAGAAAAACAATAAAAGATTTTTTTTAATATACAGTACATATTCCTTCTATTATGGTTTTAATTAAAGGGGTGTACCCATCTCACACTGCGATAGCATATCAATAGGATATCCCATCAACGTGTGATAGGTGCGGGTCCCAACTTTCCATTCTGAATAAGGACTTTTAAGGACCCATATCTGAGTTACGTCTCGACTCTGGGACCAGCACCTACCATGTTTTGATAGCATATCCTATCGATTTGTGGGAGATTGGAATACTCCTTTAATAACAAAACAAGGTGAAAAATGGCTTGCAGGCCAAAGATGTTTAAGATTTTATACATATTATTTGAAATACACCTCTTCAGCTAGACTAAGGACAGGGGGATGGTATTCTGAACAATGGTGTAAGAGGGTAATAGAGCAAAAAAGGTTACGAACCACTGCTTTAAATTGTCTTATTCGATAAATAGATGAAATGTTGACCATATCAGTGGTTTTCCGGGATTTTTGGAAACAGAAAATATAACTAAGGAATAGTTCACATCTGCATTGGACACAAATGGAGGTTGACGAATCCCATTGACTACCGTGAGGTCCACCAGGTTTCCGTCTTGGTGGCCATCATTTTAACAGAAAGAACAACGCTTCATGCTGTGATATTATTTCTTTCTTCTGTTTCTCCGAACAGACCCTCCAAAGCAGATGTGAATGGGCCTAAAACACAGGTAGTATCTCTACATATATGAAATATTGTGGTGCTTATTACACGTAGGTGAAACGCAATTAAAGGGGTTGTGCCACTGATGAAAAAAATGGCTGCAACTCACAACACTGACGGGCGAGCTGGCCTGTTCTATGGGAGTTCCGAGTACAGCCGAGTGGTGCATAGAACAGAAGGGAGAGTGACTGTGCAAGCGTGTACAGGTCTCCAGTCAGTGATGTGATTTTCGGGGGCATACGTGTGGGTCCCAGAGGTGCATTTTAGGCGCATTCAAATGTGTCCTGCCTGGCGTATAATGCGCCTAGTTTTGGTGTACTGCAGTTCATTTATATAGAGAATAGAGCATCAACAGTTTTTTGGTGCAAAATACACACAAAAAATGGCACAGCCCTAATGGGACTTGTCACCCCAAATGTATAAAAATACCAGAAGAGTGTATATGAATTTGAGGCATGCACTGCATTGTATAAAACCCCGGTCATCATCTGATACCCTGACCTATTGCATGGTCATTAGAGAATGGAGAAAGTGGTAGCTGGACCCACAGGAAATGGTATAGAAGTCACAGGCAGGATCAAACCACAAATATGGCCACCTCGCCACTTAATTCTATGAAAAGAGCGGCCACCATGAATTAGTGATCAATAGTCCTGGGAAAACCATTCTCATAATATAATCAGGGTCTCAGCAGTGGGATCTGTAGCTACTGGGCATTTTTCGCCTTTGGATATGAAATGTTTAAAATGAGAATACTCCTTAAAGAGTCTGTCCCTGGACATTTCTAGTTACTAACTTTGCCACCATGTGTCAGAATAGATTGTGTAGCGCCTTCACATGCTGGTTGACATAGAGAGGTCATTTACTCAGGCTTATTAGCTTAGATGGAAAGCTTAAAGAAGGTATTTTTGTGAGTCAGTGAAAAGTTGATATAAGTGCTGTAGGTATATAGGGCAATAAAATAAAGCTCAGCATGCCTCTAAATGCCATTGCTGATTATAAATAGACCCCATTTGCTAGCTCTTTGCCTCCCGCTGCCTTTCAAAGGCTCATATGCAATTATGGAAAGTTACAGGGCCCATGCCAGTGCTTAGAAAGGATCCTCAGTTGACTTATGGCTCACAGAGTACAGCTGGACACAGACACAGTATAACAGGGGGGAGTCACCGAGCCGTAGAACATAAGGCCAAAATAGCTGATCAAAATCATTATGGAGCAGAACAAGTACAGGGCGTGGGGACGGCACAGCAGGACACAGGGACAGTACAAAATAGAGATGGGGACAGCATCGCAGAATATGGAAACAACCTTAAATGCAGGGTGAAAACAATAAAACATGTAATTGCACTGAAATAGCTGCTCAATTGGCCATTGTGCACAACATGGCACTGCCATAGAATACCTAGGGCCTTGTGTATGGAAACTGTCCAGGTCTAAGAATTTCTTTGTTGCCCATAGCAACCAGTAAGAGTTCCCCTTTCATTTTATATAGTGCTCTGAAAATATGAAATGGGCGCTCTGACAGTTACTATGAACAACAAAGACCTAGGCAGTTTTCAAACATGTTCCCATAAGTGTCTATACTTAAAAATTCAAAATTCCCCACCCCTTATCAATGCATATACGTCACTTCATGTGCCACAATCTGTCTTGACCCAGACGACCCGCACCTGAACCAGCCACTTATATGGTTTCTTTTTTACCTGCAAACAGAATCAGTAACACTTACCTGGCGGTGTCTGTTAAATATGAATGCTGTTCCTTGCATATAGTTTGCTGTTGACATCATGCAAAGGATGACCCACTGGGGCTTTGTTTATAGCAGAACCTCCACCAGCAGTTTCGGCACATTTCACTATAAGAATAGTATCTCATGCGATAATCCTGTGACAATGTCATAGATATTACGATGGATATCGGGCTCCATTAGGACCAACTATACTGTTATAAATGGAAGCCATGTCACAGACATGAACTGAGTCTTACAGGGTCCGCATTGGGTGTCCTTTATCAGATATCGCTTATATTGATATTGCTTGGATAGGTTGTATTTTTAGTTACAGGTATGGGCCTCAAATCCTCCGTAATGTTTAGGATAGTGTGGAATGTGGACAGGGAGACACTTATGTCCGCCTTGAAAGTCATACGAGTCTCATACATTATTATTACTATACATGCTGTCAGGCACATTTACTGCAATGGTACATATAGCTAGAAAGCTTATATATTGAAACAGCATTAAACTCTTTCCAATAATAACACAACTATATATGCGATCCCTTATAAAATCCTTAAAGTGACTTCCGATTGGACCCTAGTGGTATGTTATATAAAATGTGTGTGTTTTACATAGGTAAATGCTCTCCATGTACATTTTTTATTTCTTTAAAGGGAATGTGTCATCAGAAATTGTTTAACTCATATTTTTATGTTAATCACATTTTTAAAGATTTTTTGGTTGTGTTTTTTTTTATAACAGTATCATTATTTATTTAATAATATAATAGCCTGACACTTTCTATTCTGTAGAGAAAACTTTTCCGCAGTCTCCTCATTATCAGTACTGGCAGGGTTACCTTGAAAGGTGACCACAATGTGAATAGATAACACAAGTTTCACCATTTACAATACTCGCAGCTTCCCCTCTCCTCCTGACTGCACATTGACTTCTTCCCAGGTTACAGAGCATGCCTAGAAAACTCTCCTATACAAGTTAGTTGGTCTGCTGATGTTCACAGGCTCCTATGTCCATGAAGCTGCTGTAAAGCATCTCTCTAAATGCTGTTAAAAGCAGCTCAGGCAAGATGGCCGCCCCCATAATCATATACAGACAACAGAACTGAAAAAATCTACAACCAGAGAATAAAACAGCAAAGAAGAACAGAATATGTCTCAGTGCCTTGTTTTAATTAGTAAAAAAACTGGCGATAGATTCCCTTTAAGTGTGTGTCTCGTAATGACATTTCCTTTGTCAGGGGAAGTCGCAGCCATGTTGCTGTGCGTCCATCGCATGTTATCACACGGAAGCCTCTCCCTGCAAGCTCTGCAGAAAGGGCTGAGATCATTCAACCAGACAGCCCTGGCAGAGAGTCAAACTGCAGGAGAAGTTATATAACTCTGTTAGACTAACATTACCATCTAAACTGTGAACATGTTGAAAAGGGAGTTCCGCTGGTGTTTTTCCCAGCAGGTTGTATGTAATGTAGGTTTCTATCAAATGAAAAATGAATCAGTCCTCCGATCCCGTACAGTCCTGCGGCACTGCCTGCCTGGCAAAGTGATCACATTCTCCTTTGCAATAGTGAATGACCCTGCGACAACATCGGTGCTGACATTCGTCACAAAACCTATTCCTAAGTGGACGTTTGCTAGCCGTCTATGGGAGATCACAGATCTGCGCTGACATGAAATGGTTTTCTCTTTCTTCATCCTTTATTTACAGTCATATGAAAAAGTTTGGGCACCCCTATTAATCTTAATCATTTTTAGTTCTAAATATTTGGGTGTTTGCAACAGCCATTTAATTTGATATTTTAAAAAACTGAGGAACAGTAATATTTCTGGTTGAAATGGGGTTTTTTGTCAACAAAAAAATGTGCAATTGCTTTAAAACCAAATTTTGATGGTGAAAAAATTGGGGTCCCTTTTTTTTGTTTGAATATTAACTACTTTTTAAAAATTTCTGAAGCATACATTGGTTTGTAACCTCACTGAGCTTTGAACTTCATAGTCGGGTGTATCCAATGTGAAAAAAAGGTTTTTTAAAGGTGGCCCAAATTGCAAGTTGTTCTCCTATTTAATCTCATGGAAGAGTGGCATCAGGGCTCCGTAAAACAACTCTAAAATGATCTGAAAACAAAGATTGTTCAAATAGTTGTTCAGGGGAAGGATAAAAAAATTTGTCTCAGAGTTTTAAACCCTGTCGTTTCCACTGTGGGAACTTTAGAAAGGAAATGGAAGCCCACGGGGGAAGTTCTTGTTAAGCCCGAAGGGGGAAAAAAAAATTCAGAAAGGGGGAGAAGAGATGGTGAAAAACAGTCAAGGGCAATCCACAGACCACCTCAAAGAGCTGCTGATATCTTGGTGCAGAGGGTGTCATGTGCATCGGTCAACATACAGACACTTTGCAAAAGGGGGAAGCTGTATGGGAGAGTGATCGAAAGAATTTCTGAAAACCCACAAACAGAGTCGCCTGAGGATGCAAAAGAAAATTTGGAAAAGCCAGCTTATTTTGGAAAAAAGGTCCTGTTGACTGATAAAAACAAGTTGGTTTTTTGGCATAAAAAAAGGCTTTTATCCCATGGCGTCCAAAAACACAGCTTTCCCAAGAAAAACACTTGTCCCACTGTAAAATTTTGGGTGGGGGTTCCCCTCATGTTTTTGGGGCTGTGTGGCCAAGCCGGCATGGGATCTTGTTAAATTTGAGGGCCCTTTTGATTCAACTCAGTATGCAGATTCTTCAGAATAATGTAAAGAATCAGTGATGGATTTGAAGTTATCCCGGGGGAAATGGAAAAAATTTCAAAAAAAGACAATGACCCTAAACAAGCTAAAAATCTACTCGGCATTCATGAGGGAAAATTGCAATGTTGGAATGGCAATCCCAGTCCGCCCTAAATATCATTGAAATCTGTGGGATACTTTGAAGCGGGCTGTCCATGTCGGGGGGACCATCAAACTTAACTAAAATTTGAATGTTTTGAAAAGGGGAATGGTAAAAATACTTCATCCAGGACCCGGAACGATTAAAAAGCAAGGAAGCGACTAGGGCTGTTATTTTGAAAAAGGAGGTTTAAATAAATATTAATGTCACTTTTCTGTTGGGTGCCATATTTTTGCACCGGAAAAATTTTTGGTTTAATGCATATTGAAAATTTTGTTTTTGTACAATAAACCTCTTTTTCAATCCGGAAATTTTCGGTATTTTTTTTATTTTTATTATTATTATTATTTATTTTAAAGCGCCTTTGATTCCGGGGCGCGTACATTCGAGGGGGTTCATCTTCAAAAGTAAAAAGAGTACAGTGAAAAGGGATAAGGACAATTGGGGGGACAGAGGGAGAGAGGCCCCTCCCCGCGGGGGGTTAAATCTACAAGGAGGGGGAAAAAGAGACGGGAGGAGAGGGGACGAAATGTCTGTGGAGGAAGTTTTAAAAAGTTTGTAGTTATAGGCAAGCCAAAGAAATGGGTTTAGGTTGCTTTTAAAGCTGGTGAAAGTGAAGGAGAGTTGATGTGTGGGGCGTGAGTTCCAGAGTGGGGTGAAGCCGGGAGAAGTCTTGGAGACTTTTGTGAGGGTGAAAAGGGGAGGCAGAGGAGAGTCCCCTGAGGGCGGGAGTGCGTGGGGGAGATTTGGTTTTAGGCAGAGATGTTGGAGGGGAGGGTATGAAGGCCTTGTAGGTTGGTTAGTAGCTTAAATGAATTCGCTGGGCAATGGGAAGCCATGAAGGGGATTGGGAGAGGGGGGAGGAGAGGAGTAGCGAGGGGAGAGGTGGATAGAAGGCAGAGAGTTAAGGGTGGATTTGGGGGGGAGCAAGGGTGTACTGGGAGGCATGAGAAGGATTTGCAGTAGTTAGGCGGGGGATGACAAGGGCATGGCCAGCTTTTTGTAGTGTCATTGCCGAGGAAAGAGCGGATGCGAGAGATTTTTTTTCAGGTGAGGGGCAGGGAGAGGTCAGGGTTTGGATGTGGGTTTTAAAGTAAAGCAGAGTCTTGGATTACCCCAAGACAGCGGACTTGTGGGGGGTGAAAGTGTAGAGCCGTTGCTGTTATAGAGAGTCAGGGGCAGGGGTAGAGTTGGATGGGGGAAAATGATGAGTTCTTTTTTCCACATTTGTTTTAGGAGACGGTGAGAAGAAGGAGGAAAATGGGGACAGAAGTCAGGTCCGGGAGAGTAGAGAATGGCATCTGGGCCAGAGTGTAGAGTTGGGGTAATCAGCATACAGGGGGTAAAGAAAGCCCGTGAGGGTAGAGCTGACCAGGCCAAGGGGGTAGATAGAGAAGAGTAGGGGCCAGGACTGCCCCTGGGGGACCAAAAGGAGTGGCCGGGGGGGGAGGTGGAGCAGAATGAGAGACGCTGAAAGTCCGATCATGAGGTCGGGGATCCAGGGGAAAAAGCCAAGTCCGTGATGCCCAGGGGGGAGAGGATTTTTGCAGGAGGGAAAGGGGGACAGTGTCAAAGGGAGGGCAGGTCCAAGAGGGGGAGCACAGAGTAGTGGCATGAGGCTTTTGCAGTTAATAGATCATTAGTGACTTTGGTTGGGCAGTTTCGGTAGGTGGTGGGGTCGAAACCAGATTGTGTGGGGCAAAAAGGGTTGGAGGAGGGTGGGGGGACAGCTGAAAATAGCGTGCTGCTCGAGGAGTTTGGAAGCAAAAAGGGAGCAGGAGATGGGGGGATAGTTGGCAGGAAGAGGGGTCAAGGGTTGTTTTTTTTTGGATTGGAGTGATGTGCATGTTTAAAACGAAAGGGGAAGATGCCGAGGTTATGATAAGTTGAAGAGGTGGGTGGTGCTGGGGTGATTTGGGACTGAGGTCTGGGGTGAGGTGGGGGTGGCGTGGTCAAGATAAAGGTAGTGGGGTTGGGTTTGGACAGTAAAGGGGGAGGCTTGTCTGAGTGACCGTGGGGAAGCAAGTTAAGGGGGACAGGGTTTCAAGGGGAAGGGGGGGGTGGTGGGGGGTGGGGCTGAGCTTTTTTCTGAGAGGTTTTTAGATCCCTCAGTTATTAGTAATCAAAAATTGAAATGGTGTTTCAAACACCCCAAAATTTAGAACTAAAAAGATTAAGATTTAATGGGGTGCCCAAAAATTTTTCATATGATGTATATAGCACCTTGCTTAAAACAAAGCTTTTACTGTGTAATAGAGGCATAGCCTAATGCTTTCGGAGCACCACTGAAATATGTACATATATGTAGGACCCCCCACCTAGCATGTGCCATTTATATAACTTCTTGTCATTTAGCAGAGAGACCCTTTGGCCCCCATGTGCACTTCATCTGGGTGGGATTGCTGCCTCCTCACCCCCTATAGCTATATTTCTGAATCTTTATTTCTATAGCACCAAGTTGTTTTGCATTATTTTACATTAGGGATTATATATATAATAAAAGTAAAGAACAAAACGACAGACGCTGTTGAAGGAGATTTATCACAATGACTGCTTCGGAAAACTGGGGCAGTTGCCTATAGAAACTGTTGGGTATTGACAAATTTAGGCTGGTTAAATGGGCTCTGGGCCCCGGCTTGGGGCTTGCTCTGCACAAGGTTTGGTGTTTTGTTCCCAATACAGGTGCACTTTACCAATATTTTCAGCAGTAAGACACACATACTCTTGGCCTTGCTTGTCAGGGTCCTAAAATAATCTGATAATCTGACCCAGATTTTCTGATTTAAAGGGACTGTTTAACTCACATTTTTATGTTAAAACATTTTTAGGAATTTTTTGGTTTTTTTTTTTTTTTTAATTTTTTTTCCATTCATTTTCATATTTTTTTGATTCTTAAGCCCTGAAAATTTTCCTTTTGGCTATAAGCCTAAAAATTGTCGGGAATTTCCTGTTCTGTGAAGGTTTTCTATTTGTTGTCATATCAGTAAAAGCGGGGTCAAATGAAAGGGACACAGGGGTGAATAGAAAAAAGCGTACCCCACCAGTCAAAAGATGATATGTCACACTCCCCCTTCCCCCCCTGCAAAATGATTTTTTCCAGTCACCAGCATGACTGAAACTCTTCTATACAAGTCTATGGACAGAATCAGTCTTAGGCCCCTATGTGCATGAAGGCTGAAAAGTATCTCTTGACTGCTTTTTAAAGCGTGAAAGCAAGAATGTCTTCCCCACAATATATATAACGGCCAAATTAAAAAAAATTACAATAGAAATTAAAACGGCGAGAGGAAAGAATTGGATCAGGGTTTGTTTTTAAGTAAAAAAAAAATGGCGACAGATTCCCTTTAAAACTAGAATTCACATATTATTTGATGTTTGTTACCTGGATAATTTTATTTTTGGATCTAAAAGATAGGTATAGAAAAATCTTTGTCCTGGCAGGAAACATGCAGCATCTAATTGTACCTGCTTTCTGGGAACCAAGCATAAGAGTTTGTTCATATTATACATTAGACTGCACAGTAAAATCTGTGTGGAATCTGCATTGGCTTCAAAGTACGAATGGAATTGGAGAAATGCATGAAGACGTAACATGCTCAATAACCTGCATGAAATCCACATGTGGAAATATACTCGTGAAAAAGAGAAAGATGTGGATTCCCATTAAAATTAGTAGGACATGGATTGTACATGTACAGTATGCCACTCAGATTTTCCATGTGTAAAATTGTTTGCGGATTTTTTTTTTTTTTTTTTTTAACTGCAGATATTTATACATTTACGTCAATATGAGAAGTCAACATCTGCATTAAAATCTACAGATAAACCTTTCTTGCAGATTTTGCCCTCTCCAGCTAAAGTCAGTATAGAGAAATCCAAAATATAAATCTGCAACTAATCCACAATGAAATCGATCCACCCCTTGTGAACATACCCTGGAGCTGAATGTACCACCTCTTGTCACTGAGGTACAATGCTCATTGAGGTTAGAGGATGTTAGGGTGCTTTCACACGGTGCGTTTTTGGTGCGTTTTTGTGCAGGAAGACACAGCAATTAATGATATACATTGTTAAAAAAAACGCATCAAAAAAAAGCTCAAAAAGCACCCAAAAACGCACCGGTGAAAGCACCCTTAGGGCTTGTTCACCGACTTTGTGATCCGTTTTGGATCCGTTTTACGGATCCGCAAAACGGGTTAACAATTTTCAGTGTGATTTAACATTGCTTTCAAGGGGAAAAGCGCACGCTGTTCACACGCGGAAATTGCCATAGGTTAAGAGTGGCTTTTGGCATCCCGAAGCGGACCAAAAGGCAGCATACTTTGGGTGCGTTTTGGGTCCGCTTTCGATGCCAAAAAAGCATCCGTAAAACGCATTGGATTTAAATTAAATATAAATTTGAAATTAGTTTGGGGTTATATTTAGTTTATAAATGTTTAAAATTTGGGGTTTTAAAATCTAGGTGTATGTACGTTTATTGACACTAGGTTAAAAAAAAAGGGTTTTTTTTTGGTCATTGTGGTTATATTATTTTAAAATTGCAGTTTGAAAGGTTGTTTAAATAAGATTGAAAAAACGGATCAAAAAGGATTCGTAAAAAGCATGCAAAATGCATCCAAAAAAAGGATCAGTGTTGCGTTTTCTGGATCCCCTTTTTGGGTCAGTTTGCATCCGTTTTCGCGGTTAAAAAAGGATCCGTAAAACGCTTTCCCAAAAAGGTCCAAAAAGTCGTGTGAAAAGCCCCTTGGGCTTGTTCACACGAGTTTTTTGATTCGTTTTTTTAGGATCCGTTTTCGGATCCGCATAAAGGTTAAAATTGTCGTGTGATTCCCTTTCTTTCAATGGCAAAAGGCCATCGCTTTCGGATCCGTTTTAAGAATTGCATTTTTAATTCTTCTTGCGTTTTAAGTAAGAGTCCCCTAGGGGAAAAAATGGAGTGCGCCCCTTTTGGGGATCCCGAAAAGCGGATCCTAAAGCACGCATACATTTGGGGGTGTTTTTTGGGTCCCCTTTTGATGCCAAAACGCATCGTAAAAGATTGGATTAAAAAAAATATAAAATTTTATATTATGTTTGGGTTTTTTTGTTTTAAAAGTATATAAATTATATTTTTATAAATTTTTATAATATTTTATATATAAATGTATATAATAGATATTTATATTTAAAATATTTATATTTTATAATAATATATATATATATATATATATAAAAATTTTTTTGTATGTATTTTATATAATTAAATGTAGATTATTATAAATGTATATAATAGTATATAAATGTTATTTTTTATAATGATAAAAAAAAAATATATATGTTACTAAATTTTTATTTTGTTTATAAATTTTAGTTTATAAATTATTTGTTTATAAATGATTGTTATTAATTCATTTCATGGGGTGGGGTTTGAAAATATTGGGTTTATTAAAAAAAAAAAAAATAGGGGGGGGGGGGCTAAAATCATAGGTGTTTGTCAGTTGATTGACACTAGGTAAAAAAAAAAAAGGGTTTTTTCTTTGGTCATTTAAGGTTATTTATATTTCAAAATTGCAGTTTGATAGGTTGATTAAATAAGCATTTAAAATTTGGGTCCGTAAAACGCATTCAATACGCATCCAAAAAAGGGAGCAGCTGTTGCTTTTTTTGAAAACCCCTTTTTGGATGCAGTTTGATCCAGTTTTCGCAGGTTAAAACGGTCCGTAAAAAGCATCCAAAAGGATCCAAACGTCGTGGGGAACAAACCCTTAGAGGCAAAAACAATTCTGCCTTCAGCCCGTCCACCTCTCTACCAAACCCACAGCTGCACACTTATTTACACCCTAGAGGTTAAGTATGTAATGATCCCATTTCAGGAGGAACACAGTTAATGCGGCCAAGCATGATAGCAGCTCTATGAATTAATGTTTACAGACAGTGATTTTCAGACTCAGACCAATTTTCTAGAAATCTGTTAAAAATTTTTGGGCTGCAAAGGGCAAAGAGGGGTTAGTATGAAGTGGGGGCAAAGGGATGCACTAAATGGTCGTGTGCAGCACAAAAGGGGAAAAGTTATAAAGGGCAAGAGAAAAAAAAATGCATCTACTTTAGAGAATCTTACTATACGGATAGGATATAACTTCAAATGGTACTAAATTAGTGATCTGTTCATGCAAAGACTATGACAGCCATGATTGGTCATTGATATAAACAAGATGTACTGCAATGAATCCTGGGAAGAAACAAGATTCTCCATATATCGCTATTTGTAAGGCCAATAATTTTATTTTTTTTCTATTTTGGGGAAAACCCCTTTTCATAAGACAATGGGGGAAATGTAAGAACGGGGCTTTCGGGAGAAATTTTGGGGTTTTTCAGCCCGGTATCAGGCGCGCCCCGGGTTTGTATAGTTTAAAATCGCCCCGGGATTAAATCAGGGAATTAAGGGGGGGGCGGGGCGCACTAGAATCTGTACAAAGGGATTTGATTTTTTGCTTCAGTACGGCAAATTTCCCGGGGGCATTAATGTGGAACAGGTAAACCACTTTTTAAAAGGTTTACCCGAATCAGAATTTTTCGTTTCTAGGGGCAGTTTTATTTTAAAACAGGCCATTCTTTTTGCGCAGGGAAAAAAAAGGGGTCTAAGCGCCATTTAATCATAAATGTGTCCAAGGGGCCCTGCCACGCTTTAATATGGGAAACCAGAGTTGTCGCCCTTTGTCTCTGTATGATGGCTCCATATGCCATGTTATTTTTTCAGTGGAAATTATATAAGTGTTATATCCTGGTGCTCTACATCTTAGAGGTTGTACAGAACTATACTAAGCCTCATGCATAAGGAAGACTATATAGAGGCACATGGAGTCCCTGCAGGGCAATACTGTGGAGCAGGGGGCGTAACTAAAGAAGCCAGAGCCCCAAAACAAAAAATTTTTTTGGGGGCCCTCTGACCCCCCCCCCCCCTCGCCCGTCTCCCTTTAAAGGGGCCTGTACCAAAAACATGTTGTTAGTAATGTAGATAGACAAGGGGGAAACCTACCCTACATATCACCAAACATACTGCTACCAAAAAAAATCCACTATACCAAAAAACCCAAAATTTTCCCCTATAAACCCAATAAATTTTTCTTGATTTTGCCCGAAAAATGACCAAAAATTTTCCCCCCACATTTGTGGGGCTTTGGGTTTAAAACCCCTACACTATTACTGTTCGTAAAACAGGACCAATAGTACCGCCCTATAGTGACCCTATAGTGGTTTTATAATAGTGTTCACAGGGGTCTGCAAAACTGTATTTTTAAAAAACCCTTAAAAAGTGGGCCATATAGTGTAAGTTATCAGTGTACACAGGCCTTTTAGCTTTTAAGTGATTTTCAGTGTAGTTTTCTTTGTACTCACAGGTTGGGCGTTTCTTTGACGGGGTTTTGTTTTACTTTCCCCCTTTGTTTGCAAACCGGTCCCTTTGCCATCTTGATGACATCTCCCCACCTTTTTGTCCCCGCGATTTAGAACAAATATTTGAATCCTGAATTTTCCGCACCCGCCCCCCTGGTAAAATGGGGTCCATTTAGGCAGGCAGGGTTTAGGTAGCTTTAGGGAGCCATACAGGTAGACAGGGGTTGGTGGGCTATAGGGGCCTTTATAGGTAGGGTTTAGGTAGCTAAAGGGGCCCCATATAGTAGACGGCAGGCTTCAGGGGCTATATAGGTAGGCATGCTTTAGGGGGCTATAGGGCTATATAGGCAGACAGGCTTCAGGGTAGCTATAGGGCTTTTTTAGGCAGGGGGGGGGCTATCTAGACAGGCTGGGGGGGGCTATCTAGGCAGGCTTAGGGGGCTATCTAGGCAGGCTGGGAGGGCTATCTAGGCAAGCTGGGAGGGCTATCTAGGCAAGCTGGGGGTCTAAAGTCAAGCTGGGGGGGTCTAAAGGCAGGTTTAGAGGGTATATAGGCAGGCTTTTGGGGGTTATAAGGCAGGCTTAGGGGGTATAAGGCAGGTTTGGGGGGTATACAGGCAGGCTTGCGGGTTGTATAGGCAGGCTTAAGGGTATACAGCCAGGATTAAGGGGTAAAACAGGCGGCTTGGGGGGTGTATAGGCAGGGTTTGGGGTGTACAGGGAGGCTTGGGGGTTGTATGGGAGGCTTGGGGGGTATTTCAGGCAGGCTTAGAGGGGATAAAAGGCAGGCTTAGGGGGGGTTGGCAGGCCTTAGGGGGTGTTTAGGCAGGGTTAGGGGGTATTTCAGGCAGGCTTAGGGGGGTTTTAGGCAGGCTTAGGGACTGTATAGGCATGTTAGGGGGTGTATAGGCAGGCTTAGGGGGATACAGGCAGGCTTGGGGGGGTGTACAGGCAGGCTGGGGGGGGTTTACGGCAGGCTTAGGGGGGATACGGCAGGCTTAGGGGGTGTATAGGCAGGCTTAGAGGGTATATAGGCAGGCTTAGGGGGTGTTTAGGGAGGCTTAGGGGGTATACGGCAGGCTCAGGGGTGTATAGGCCGGCTTCGAGGGTGTATAGGCAGGCTTAGGGGGTGTTTAGGCAGGCTTAGGGGGTTTACGGCAGGCTTAGGGGGTGTATAGGCAGGCTTGGGGGTGTATAGGCAGGCTTATGGGGTATACGGCAGGCTTAAGGGGTATACGGCAGGCTTAGGGGGTGTATAGGGAGGCTTAGGGGTATACAGGCAGGCTTAGGGGTATACAGGCAGGCTTAGGGGGTATGCATGGAGGCTTAGGGGGGGGTTTACAGGCAGGCTTAGGGGGAGGTAAATAATTAAAAAAGTTTACTCACCTCGGTCCATGCTCCCCCGATGCGTCGCTCGCTCCGGTCTGCTACTTTCCCTACAGCCTCTGCGCTCAGCGCGGGCGCGCGGTGATGTGATGTCACCGCGCGCGCCCACGTGATCACAGAGCGCCGGCAGGGTAGTAGCAGAGCGCATCGTCGCTCCGCTCTGCTACCTCCCTGTAGCGCTGCCTCTGAACGCTCGGGCCGGAGGGCCCGAGCGTTCAGAGGCAGCATGCGCCGGGCCCCTCAGCTCCCTGCCCGCCGCAGTGAACTGTTAAGTTCATTGCTGGCGGGCACAGGAGCGGCATTACGGGCCCCTGAGCGCACGGGCCCCGGAGCAACTGCTACCCCTGCTACCCCGGTAGTTACGCCCCTGCTGTGGAGTCATAGTTGTCTTAGGGTATTCTGAGTCCAGCATTCTGTGCCGCCCTGGCCAAGTATATTACATCACACCAGGCCATGCCCCTAGCCATGCCCTAACATGACACCAAATGAGGACATGCCTCTAACTAACCCCAGGAACATCCATATCATCACACTGCCTACACCGGGACACCACACAGATGTCTTGAAGGCAGCCAATGGCTCCCTATTCCACCATGGTTTTTAACTTTTTGCAAGTTCTAACATTACATAACCAGTGCCAACCCAGAGATCCTGAGCATGTGCCCTAGATCCCTGGGACATACATTCAACACCTGGGGTCGATAGGCTTGTGGGACTCCCAGGCAACTGCCTGGTGTGCCCAATGGATAAGATGGCCCTGAGTTGTCCCATGTGTCTCTGTATGATGGCTCCATATGCCATGTTGTTTTTCACTGTAGAAATCATAAAAGTCTTTAAGTGTCATATCCTTGCCCACACAACTGAGGTTTTACAGAACTATACTAAGCCTCATGCATAAGAAAGACTATATAGACGCACATAGAGTCCCTGCAAGGCCATACTGTGGCGTTATAGTTGTACCATGTGTCTCTGTATGATGGCTCCATGTCCCCAGTTATTTTTCCTGTAGAAATCATGTCTGTAAATGTCATATCCTTGTCCTTCACCATTTAGAGATTGTTCAGAGCCATAATAGGTGTGCGTGCTTGAGCCCTAAGGTTCATCTCTCAGCTGAGCAGCCAGGGATTTGTGTATTAGCTGCCAAAAAATATACCAAAGCAAATATATATATTTGACATAGAGTAGGTGCAATGCACATCAGTACTCTTATAAGGACACAGATGTGGCGATCTTTTGTGCTTTACATATAGAGATATCTTATGGGCTTTTATTGGTATTACTGTGCAGTAGGCTTTCTGTGACTGATCATACATGAACATGAGAATATTGTCCTTAGTGCCATAAAAATCTATTGTGCATGTTTTACCTTAGCATATTGTATTATGTTGTACGGCATTGTACAATATTGTGTGGTATGTCGTGTACCCACCCTTAACATCTAATCCCCTGTTGATGAGTGGATGACTATTAGGTTCTCTTTTGCGTTTTAGAAGCACCCCATAGTTTCCTCTTGCTCTGTCCTGTTGTTTGTTACTGTTGTCCTCTCTATAGAAAGGCCTGAGAAGACAGGGTAAGAAAAGGGGGAGGCCTTTGGACAAGGGCTGTTCTAGTCTGGGGCGTAACTGGGATGCCAGACATTAAGAACTGGGAGTTCTGCCAAGGGCTTTATCAAAGGAAGCAGATCGAGCGGCAAAAATGGGGCGAGCTTCC
>JAODAL010045122.1:0-32238 GCA_025379985.1 Phyllomedusa bahiana | reverse complement strand
CCCTTAAAATCATTGGGTGATAAATATCTGTGAATAAAAGTTTTTTTGAATGTTAATTTCTTAAAAATTTCAATTTATGCCCCAGACAGAACTTGGGTTTGTATCCCCAAAAAGCCCAGCTGTCGCAGCTGTAATAATAATATCATTCAGACGGGGAGACATTTAATGGGTAAGGATAAGAAAAAGATACTTCCACCCTAATTTAGTTCCTGACACGGCACCTGTCCCCCCTGCGAAACCCCACCCCCCGAGTACTGCCCACACCTGCAGTACTCCCCCCCCCCCCCCCTGCAGTACTGTCCTCCCCTGCAGTACTGTCCTCCCCTGCAGTACTGCCCTATGCGAGTAGTTCAGCCTCCTGGTTCATGAATAGAAGGACAAAACAGGCTGCGAGGCTGAAAAGAACTGCCCTGGTTTCAGCAGTCCAACTATCACCCCCATTAGGGACTCCTCACTAGCACAATGTATAACTGAATTCCCAAAATGCACATAGGCTTTCCTACACATTCAGGCCTTGAATGCTACCAGCAGTCTACAGGGGGCACATACATTTACCAGCCTTTTCAGACATGACAATTTATAATGACAGGGATGAATTGTCATATAGAAAGTTTTGGGGTGACTACAGTGCACTGAGAGATGGTCCCTTATTAAATTTTTTCCCCAAATAATTCTCACGTAGAAAGGGGACTTCACATTTTTTGGGAAAAGGGCCTATAACCTTCCAAAACTGATGGGCAGCAGCAATTGCTTCTCTTGGGTCATTGCTGAGGTCTTTTCCCCTTGCCATTGTAGTGACATACGCGCAATGCTCCACACCAGCAAATAGCCGAACTTCAGCTTTTATGGTGGAGCTTACACTCGTTGTTGGGCATGAACAAGACAAAAATGAGCACTGCTTTTGGGTTTTGGTTTGGGATGGGGAATGGCTGGGGTTTTATACAGTACCCTAATACTGCAAAACCCAAAGGTATCAAATATAGGGTACTATCTCGTGTAACAAATAACTGAAAGAGACGTTATACATCTGTTTAAATCTTTTAATAAAAATCATTTGATGAAAAAAAAAAAGGAAGAGCATTATATGAGCAGTGCCTGGCAGCTATGTACCCTCGTCATTCCTATGGAAGCAGTAAGGGTGTACTTTGTTTTTCACAAACTGCTTCTGCATTTCGTCCGGTCTTTGTTAACCCCTTAACGACCGCGCACCATCTTTTGGCATCGGCTGGTGCGGGTCGTTCGTCTGCAGCTATGTCTTTTGTCGTTGCTGTAGACTTCGGGGTTTGAGGCGCCCAGCGTCGGAGCAGCATTGGGATCGGGGCTGTACTACACAGCCCGATCCCCGACATCCCTGCGGCACAGGGGCGGGGAAACCCCCGCAACCGTGCTTTTAAAAACCCTTTGATTTCGGCGGTGCATTACCCAGCTTTAACAAAGGGTTCCCCTGATTTGTCGGGTGATCGGAACACCCGGGGGGGCCTGACAGAGCTCGGTGAAAGGTGACAGCAGCCCCGGGGACCTAGATGGCCCCAAGCTGTCTGTTATAACCATGCAGGACCCCTTGAGATCCCTGACACTGCCTGTTCAGACGACCCAAAATTAAATGTATTAGCATATTGAATATGCTAATACATTCTAATGTTAAAAAAAAAAAAAAAAAAAGTAAAAAAAATTCTCCCTTCAGGGATTAAAAAAAAAAGTAAAAAATAAAAAATGGGAAAAAAAAATGAATAAAAAAATATAAAAAAAAAATAAATAAAATTTTAATAAAAATAATTGTGCATAAATTACACACTAAAGAAACACACACATATTAGGTATCCACATGACCGTAATAACCTGTAGAATTAATCTAACAAGTTATTAAGTGTGGAATGTGAATGGTGTAAAAAAAAAAAAATGTAAAAAAAATTCTGCAATAATTTCCAAGTGAACTTAAACTATTCCCCCATAAAGTACAACTTGTCCCGAATAAAACGAGGCCTCGTCCAACTGCGTCACTGAAAAAAATAACAAATTTACAACCGTTGAAACGCAAGGAGGCAAAAACTAAAAAAATGTTCTGGTCATGAACTACTTTTCAGGCCTGGGGCTTAAGGGGTTAAATAAATGGCGCCAGGGAGTAATCTATAGTTGTTCATCTGAGGTCGGATTTACCTTATTTTTAAAACTTGTAAGGAGCATTTTTTTGGGGGTTTTTAATAATGTCCCGATACAAAAACCATAGAAGTCACAGAGGGTGTACTTACTTTTTCTCATGACTGTATACCTTGTGTTGCCCTGTATATATGTTCTGCCTCTGCGTTGCAGGTTGTCTGAGTTGCTATGTACACTGTATATAGTGTATATCTGCCGTATTGTACTATGATGGATACCTGGGAGGTTCCATTGACTAGCTAAGCACAGGAAGAGCCTGGTGCCAGCCCAGGACGCAGTGTGGTGATGCCAATGTGTTGTGCCACCACGATAGTTGGAGGGGCCAGAAGTAAGCCAATATACGGAGGTTTAGGGCCATTTAAAAAGAGAGTCTGCTATACTGGTAGACAGAATTGCTGAGGGTCTGTGCCAGTGATGGGCCGATATCTGGTCACAGAGAGTGAGCTTACAATGAGTTGGGGAAGTGATTTGGCGTTAAAGCAGTGATCAGGAGATCGTAGCATGTGGGACTGTGTGGACCTGAGGAGGAGAACATCTTCAGGAGGTGCATAGGTGCTGAGAACAGCTGCTTCACCAGACAAGACCTTGTGGTGAGGAAAGGGAGGATAGTGAGGTCCTAAGTGACCATAAGCACTTTGGGCTACATGTATGAAAGGGTTTAAGTCTAACTCACTTTTTTCCCCATAGAAACCTATGGGCAAAAAAGTGAGTTTTAGACCTAAACCGTTTCATACATGTGGCCCTTTGTGTTCTGAGCTTAGTGGTGCAGCCTTGAGCTGGGTGAAGCGAATTGTCAGCCTGGATTCGTAACTCTCGAAACTCCATGGGCCTGTGACAGATAAGGGGCAGATGAGAGGGTCATGCTTACACTTGGGGTAGCCAACAGGTGGGTCCATTAAGGATTGTAAATCAAGCAAGCCCTGTATGGGCAAGGAAATGGATATAATGGGAGACTGGTTACCCTGCAGGTCTGGAGAGTGGCCTGGGAGCTGTAACGTGAGCCTGGAAACTGGGTCAAGACTTAGGGTATTCAGTGTGGCCTGGATAGTGGGGTCTAGTAGAGTCCTGATTGACTTGGTCCTATTAGACTGGACTGTGAGTAGTGGACAATGGAGGGGTGGCATGGTGGGAGCCTTTGAGTGTCAGGGTCAAAGCGAATGGCCGCCCAATTTTCTGTAAGTGACATGATGGGGTGAACCTGAGATGTGTCCACAAGCGAGACTGCCTGGAAGACACCCTCGAGAGGCAGAAGCCTCAAACTGAAAGGACCGGCATCTGACGGTGGCGTAAGCTCTGCTGTGCGTAGGTGGGACGTAACACATTTTGAGTTGGTCTCCGAGTGACACAAAGGCTGGAGAGGAATTTGCAATGATTCAAGTTTGTACGTTTCTGTTTCGCAGCATAAAAGAAATTGCACCACCCAGTGGTAGAAGTGGCGAGACTTGTGCCTCTGGTAGGGACCATGACCCTCAGAGAATCTCCAAACACAACTTTCTGGGAGCGAGTTCTGCATTTAGAGATTCCCTGACATCCCAGGTACTCGAAGTTGGTTCCGTGCACCCCACTGGGACTGCCACATGAAGGTCTGGGTGAGCTGGCTATCTGGGGTGTTCCCACCATAACCATCAAGCCTGAAGGCCATTGTGTGAAGCAGAATTGGTCTGGCTTTGCCCACACAACAACCTTACCTCTACCTTGGTGACATCATACATGATGATCTTCCTGTTCCAGCCCACGCTCAGGAATTTCTCTTCCTTCAGGGGTATCAGGCAGGTGACCTCCGCCTCCCCCACCGGCTCCAGTCTATGCAGGTTGTGGCCGTTCAGAATATTCCACATCTAGGACATAACGTAAGAAGCTGGATTTATGGTTAAGTGCCTGGCGCTGTCCGTCTGGATGGATAGGTAAGTGTCCGGCGCTGTCTGGATGGATAGGTAAGTGTCCGGCGCTGGATGGATGGATAAGTAAGTGCCTGGCCCAGGCTGTCTAGATGGATAGGTAAGTGTCCGGCACTGTCTGGATGGATAGGTAAGAGTCAGGCGCAGTATGGATGGATACGTAAGTGCCCGGCTGTCTGGATGGATAGGTAAGTGTCCGGCACTGTCTGGATGGATAGGTAAGTGTCCGGCGCTGTCTGTCTTGATGGTTAGGTAAGTGTCCGGCACTGTCTGGATGGATAGGTAAGTGTCCGGCGCTGTCTGGATGGATAAGTAAGTGACTGGCCCAGGCAGTCGAGATGGATAGGTAAGTGTCCGGCACTGTCTGGATGGATAGGTAAGTGTCCGGCGCTGTCTGGATGGATAGGTAAGTGCCTGGCCCGGGCTGTCTGGATGGATAGGTATGTGTCTGGCGCTGTCTGGATGGATAGGTAAGTGCCCGGGCTGTCTGGATGGATAGGTAAGTGCCCGGGCTGTCTGGATGGATAGGTAATTGTCCGGCGCTGTCTGGATGGTTAGGTAAGTGTCCGGCGCTGTCTGGATGGATAGGTAAGTGCCCGGGCTGTCTGGATCGATAGGTAAGTGCCCGGGCTGTCTGGATGGATAGGTAATTGTCCGGCGCTGTC
Organism: Phyllomedusa bahiana; assembly: GCA_025379985.1. Classification (NCBI taxonomy): domain Eukaryota; kingdom Metazoa; phylum Chordata; class Amphibia; order Anura; family Hylidae; genus Phyllomedusa; species Phyllomedusa bahiana. The sequence goes on along the minus strand of JAODAL010045122.1, from coordinate 27,518 downwards.
TGGATGGATAGGTAAGTGTCCGGTGCTGTCTGGATGGATAGGTAAGTGTCCGGCGCTGTCTGTCTGGATAGGTAAGTGTCCGGCGCTGTCTGGATGGATAGGTAAGTGCCCGGGCTGTCTGGATGGATAGGTAAGTGCCCGGGCTGTCTGTCTGGATGGATAGGTAAGTGTCCGGCGCTGTCTGTCTGGATGGATAGGTAATAGCCCGGGCTGTCTGGATTGATAGATAAGTGCCCGGGCTGTCTGGATGGATAGGTAAGTGTCCGGCGCTGTCTGGATGGATAGGTAAGTGCCTGGCCCGGGCTGTCTGTATGGATTGGTAAGTGTCCGGCGCTGGCTGTCTGGATGGATAGGTAAGTGTCCGGCGCTGTCTGTCTGGATGGATAGGTAAGTGCCCGGGCTGTCTGTCTGTCTGGATAGGTAAGTGTCCGGCGCTGTCTGTCTGGATGGATAGGTAAGTGTCCGGCGCTGGCTGTCTGGATGGATAGGTAAGTGTCCGGCGCTGGCTGTCTGGATGGATAGGTAAGTGTCCGGCGCTGGCTGTCTGGATGGATAGGTAAGTGCCCGGCGCTGTCTGGATGGATGGATAGGTAAGTGCCCGGCGCTGTCTGGATGGATAGGTAAGTGCCTGGCCCGGGCTGTCTGGATGGATAGGTAAGTGTCCGGCGCTGTCTGGATGGATAGGTAAGTGCCCGGGCTGTCTGGATGGATAGGTAAGTGTCCGGCGCTTTCTGGATGGATAGGTAAGTGCCCGGGCTGTCTGGATGGATAGGTAAGTGCCCGGGTTGTCTGTCTGGATGGATAGGTAAGTGTCCGACGCTGTCTGGATGGATAGGTAAGTGTCCGGCGCTGTCTGTCTGGATAGGTAAGTGTCCGGCGCTGTCTGTCTGGATGGATAGGTAAGTGTCCGGCGCGGTCTGGATGGATAGGTAAGTGTCCGGCGCTGTCTGGATGGATAGGTAAATGTCCGGCGCTGTCTGTCTGGATAGGTAAGTGTCCGGCGCTGTCTGGATGGATGGATAGGTAAGTGCCCGGGCTGTCTGTCTGGATGGATAGGTAAGTGTCCGGCGCTGGCTGTCTGGATGGAAAGGTAAGTGCCCGGCGCTGTCTGGATGAATCGTAAAGTGTCCGGTGCTGTCTGGATGAATAGGTAAGTACCCGGCGCTGTCTGGATGGATAGCTAAGTGCCCGGCGCTGTCTGGATGGATAGGTAAGTGCCCGGGCTGTCTGGATGGATAGGTAAGTGTCCGGCGCTGTCTGGATGGATAGGTAAGTGCCTGGGCTGTCTGGATGGATGGATAGGTAAGTGCCCGGGCTGTCTGGATGGATGGATAGGTAAGTGCCCGGGCTGTCTGGATGGATAGATAAATGCCTGGCCCGGGCGGTCTGGATGGATAGATAAGTGCCTGGCCCGGGCTGTCTGGATGGATAGGTAAGTGTCCGGCGCTGGCTGGATGGATAGGTAAGTGTCCGGCGCTGTCTGGATGGATAGGTAAGTGTTTGGCGCTGTCTGGATGGATAGGTAAGTGCCCGGGTTGTCTGTCTGGATGGATAGGTAAGTGTTTGGCGCTGTCTGTATGGATAGGTAAGTGTCCGGCGCTGTCTGTCTGGATGGATAGGTAAGTGCCCGGGCTGTCTGGATGGATAGATAAGTGCCCGGGCTGTCTGGATGGATAGGTAAGTGTCCGGCGCTGTCTGGATGGATAGGTAAGTGCCCGGGCTGTCTGGATGGATAGGTAAGTGTCCGGCGCTGTCTGGATGGATAGGTAAGTGCCCAGGCTGTCTGTATGGATAGGTAAGTGTCCGGCGCTGTCTGGATGGATAGGTAAGTGCCCGGGCTGTCTGTCTGGATGGATAGGTAAGTGTCCGGCGCTGGCTGTCTGGATGGATAGGTAAGTGTCCGGCGCTGTCTGGATGGATAGGTAAGTGCCCGTGCTGTCTGTCTGGATGGATAGGTAAGTGTCCGGCGCTGTCTGTCTGGATGGATAGGTAAGTGTCCGGCGCTGTCTGGATGGATAGATAAGTGCCCGGTCTGTCTGGATGGATAGGTAAGTGTCCGGTGCTGTCTGGATGGATAGGTAAGTGCCCGGGCTGTCTGGATGGATAGGTAAGTGTCCGGCGCTGTCTGGATGGATAGGTAAGTGCCCGGGCTGTCTGGATGGATAGGTAAGTGTCCGGCGCTGTCTGGATGGATAGGTAAGTGTCCGGCGCTGTCTGGATGGATAGGTAAGTGCCCAGGCTGTCTGGATGGATAGGTAAGTGTCCGGCGCTGTCTGGATGGATAGGTAAGTGCCCGGGCTGTCTGGATGGATAGGTAATTGCCCGGGTTGTCTGTGTGGATGGATGGGTAAGGGTCCGGTGCTGTCTGGATGGCTAGGTAAGTGCCCGGGCTGTCCGGATGGATAGGTAAGTGTCCGGTGCTGTCTGGATGGATAGGTAAGTGTCTGGCGCTGTCCGGATGGATAGGTAAGTGCCCGGGCTGTCTGGATGGATAGGTAAGTGCCCGGGCTGTCTGGATGGATAGGTAAGTGCCCGGGCTGTCTGGATGGATAGGTAAGTGCCCGGGCTGTCTGTCTGGATGGATAGGTAAGTGTCCGGCGCTGTCCGGATGGATAGGTAAGTGCCCGGGCTGTCTGGATGGATAGGTAAGTGTCCGGTGCTGTCTGGATGGATAGGTAAGTGTCCGGCGCTGTCTGGATGGATAGGTAAGTGCCCGGGCTGTCTGGATGGATAGGTAAGTGCCCGGGTTGTCTGTCTGGATGGATAGGTAAGTGTCCGGCGCTGTCTGGATGGATAGGTAAGTGCCCGGGCTGTCTGGATGGATAGGTAAGTGCCCGGGCTGTCTGGATGGATAGGTAAGTGCCCAGGCTGTCTGTCTGGATAGGTAAGTGTCCGGCGCTGTCTGGATGGATAGGTAAGTGCCCGGGCTGTCTGTCTGGATGGATAGGTAAGTGTCCGGCGCTGTCTGGATGGATAGGTAAGTGCCCGGGCTGTCTGGATGGATAGGTAAGTGCCCTGTGTTGTACCTTTATGGTTCCGTTCCTGGCGCCCGTCAGCAGCTTCCTTCGGGAGGGGTCGAGCGTCATACAGGTGATTTCCTCCTCTCCATGCACATTATTGAGCTGCAGGGACTTGTTCCCGGTCTCCACGTCCCACACTATGATTGTTGAGTCCTCGCTCGCTGTCACCACCTGGTTGTTTTTGGAAACAGTCAGCGGACTTGTGGGCAGACATCCAATAAAACCTTAGCCTCAACTCCTATAATACAGGGGACCCGGAACATCTTTGCTTTAGGATGCATAGACTAATGATTTGTGCAGATAATGAACAAGGAGGGAATGCTGGGAGAGTTTAGCTCTGAAGCAGCAGAATAATAAATGCAGCTCTAGAGTATAAGAGTAATAAAGTAATCAGGGCTGGAACAAAGTGCAGATCACATGATAAGTACTAAACTAATACTCTCACCCACACAGCCTGGGGCCCTTCTCTCAGCCATACATAGGACTATCCTGGGGCCCTTCTCTCAGCCATACATAGGACTATCCTGGGGCCCTTCTCTCAGCCATACATAGGACTATCCTGGGCGTCCTTCTCTCAGCCATACATAGGACTATCCTGGGGCCCTTCTCTCAGCCATACATAGTACTATCCTGGGGCCCCCCCTTTCCAGGCATAGGCCCTACCCGGGGGGCCCCTTCTCTCACCCATACTGGGACTACCCGGGCCCTTCTCTCCCCATACATGGGACTATCCTGGGGCCCGTCTCTCACCCATACATAGGACTATCCTGGGGCCCTTTTTCCTCACCCAACAAGGGCCGGGGGGCCCTTCTTCACCAACATAGTATTTTCCCGGGGGCCCCTTTTCCCCTTTTTCCCCTACATGGGACCCCCCCTGGGCCCTTTCTCACCCAAACAATTACAAACCCGGGGCCCCCTTTTTCCTAAACCATAACGGGCTACCCCGGGGGCCCCTTTTCCCTCCCCCATACATGGGGACTACCCGGGGGGGCCCTTTCCCCTTTCCCAAAGCAAATAGGACTACCCTGGGCCCTTTCCCTCCCCTTTACTGGGTTTTACCCGGGGCGCCCTTTTTTCAGCCTTTTACTTGGGACTACCCCTGGGGCCCTTCTCTCACCATAAAATAGAATTATCCTGGGGCCCTTCTCCCCCCCTTCCCATGGGGACTTTTCCTGGGGCCTTTTCCTTCACCCTTTAAAAAGTACTATCCTGGGGCCCTTCTCTCGGGCCAAAACAAGTAAAATCCGGGGGCCCTTCTCTCACCCATAATGGGACTAACCCCGGGGCGCCTTCCCTCTCACCCATACTTTAAGAAACTTCCGGGGCCCCTTCCCCCAGCCAAACATGGGGATACCGGGGGCCCCTTCCCCTTTTTCCCCTACAAAATTTACTATTCCGGGGGGCCCTTTCCCCTTTTGCCATCATGGGATTTCCGGGGGCCCATTCTCCCCAGCCAAAACATAGGACTACCCCTGGGCGTCCTTCTCTTGTCCTTACATAGGACTACCCTGGGGCCCTTTGTTCATCATACATAGGACTTACCTGGGACCTTCTCTGTTCATACATAGACAACCCTGGGGCCCTTCTCTTCACCAATACATAGAAACATCCTGGGCGCCTTCCCCTCACCCATAAAATAGAAACTATCCCCTGGGGCCCTTCTCTCAGCCATACATAGTACTATCCTGGGCATCCTTCCCTAGACCATGCATAGTACTATCCTGGGGCCCTTCTCTCAGCCATACATAGTACTATCCTGGGCGTCCTTCTCTTGTCCTTACATAGGACTATCCTGGGGCCCTTCTCTCACCCATACATAGGACTATCCTGGGGCCCTTCTCTCAGCCATACATAGGACTATCCTGGGGCCCTTCTCTCACCCATACATAGTACTATCCTGGGCGTCCTTCTCTCAGCCATACATAGGACTATCCTGGGGCCCTTCTCTCACCCACACAGCCTGGGGCCCTTCTCTCAGCCATACATAGGACTACCCTGGGCATCCTTCCCTTGTCCATACATAGGACTACCCTGGGACTCTTGTCTCATCCATACACAGGACTACTCTGGGGCCCTTGTCTCACCCATACATAGTACTATCCTGGGGGCCCTTCCCTTGTCCATGCATAGGACTACCCTGGGGCCCTTCTCTCAGCCATACATAGTACTATCCTGGGCGTCCTTCTCTCAGCCATACATAGTACTATCCTGGGGCCCTTCTCTCAGCCATACATAGGACTATCCTGGGGCCCTTCTCTCAGCCATACATAGTACTATCCTGGGCGTCCTTCTCTTGTCCTTACATAGGACTACCCTGGGGCCCTTCTCTCATACATACATAGTACTACCCTGGGCGTCATTCTCTCAGCCATACATAGGACTACCCTGGGGGCCCTTCCCTTGTCCTTACATAGGACTACCCTGGGGCCCTTGTCTCATACATACATAGGACTACCCTGGGACCCTTCTCTTGTTCATACATAGGACTACCCTGAGGGCCCTTCTCTTGTTCATACATAGGACTATCCTGGGGGACCTTCTCTTGTTCATACATAGGACTACCCTGAGGGCCCTTCTCTTGTTCATACATAGGACTATCCTGGGGCCCTTCTCTCACCCATACATAGTACTATCCTGGGCATCCTTCCCTTGTCCATGCATAGGACTACCCTGGGGCCCTTCTCTCACCCATACATAGTACTATCCTGGGGCCCTTCTCTCACCCATACATAGTACTATCCTGGGCATCCTTCCCTTGTCCATACACAGGACTACTCTGGGGTCCTTGTCTCACCCATACATAGTACTATCCTGGGGGCCCTTCCCTTGTCCATGCATAGGACTACCCTGGGGCCCTTCTCTCACCCATACATAGTACTATCCTGGGGGCCCTTCCCTTGTCCATGCATAGGACTACCCTGGGGCCCTTGTCTCATCCATACACAGTACTATGCTGGGGGCCCTTCACTCACCCATACATAGGACTATCCTGGGGCCCTTCTCTCACCCATACATAGGACTATCCTGGGGGCCCTTGTCTCATCCATACACAGTACTAATTCTGGAGGCCCTTCTCTTATCCTTACATAGATCCTGTAGCCCTTAGGCTATGTCTACACATCACAGGTTTTTGGTCTGATTTTCTACATACTGAATCCGCTGAAAATCCGAATGTGTCCTGTGCTCATAGACGGCAATAAAAAACCTATTTAATATGTAGTCCATACAGCACAGATTTTTTGAGATTGGTTTAAATTCCCAGGGGATTTTAAAACATGTTGGATATCCCGCCTGGACTTGCATTAAATGTACGGGGCTGACAGCAAATCTGAAAAAACAGACTGCACCAAAAACTGCGGACCAGCAATGATAAAATGCGGTTGGATTTTGGACAACATTTTAACAGGTGCTGTGTGGACTTAGCCTAAGGACTCACCGTAGAAACAGCAGACACTTACCTGATGAAAAAAACGGTTGTAGAGAACTCCAGAGAGTGGAGCCTCATGTGTAGCTCGGATCTCCTCACTGGGGTCAGTCTGGGCCAACTTTATCATCCCAATGTAGTCTGCATAAGAGACCATCAGACGGTGGGGGAGGGATGGGATCAGTAAGAAAGGAAAACCGCCTTGTTCTTGTAAGTGCCCTGGACGGATGCAAGGAAATTTCAACACCATTGTCTGCAAACAGCTGTGCGAGGAGATGTCCCACACCTTCAGAACCTGGTGGAGAGAGGCAACCGATGTGACCAACCCAAAATAGAGACACCCAGCTCCTCCCGAACCTGGTGGAGAGAGGCAACCGATGTGACCAACTCAAAATAGTGACCCAACCGCAACTCCCGTATGTGGTGGAGAGAGACAACCTATGTGACCAACTCAAAATAGTGACCCAACCGCAACTCCCGTATGTGGTGGAGGAGAAATATCATTTTGTGCCCCAACCCATCAAAATAGAAAAAGGACCCAACCGCAATCCCGTATGTTGGTTGGAGAGAGGCAACCTAGGGTAAAAACCCCATGGGTCTCCCATTTAAACCGGAAGCCAAGAACTCCCCGCAACTCCAGAACCTGGTGGAGAGAGGCAACCGATGTGACCAACCCAAATAAGGGTAAGGGGGCCCCAACCCGGCCCCCCTCCCGGTTATGTGGTGTTGAAGGTAGAGGGCAACCTATGTGCCCAAAAAGTCCACCCCCTAGTGGAAAACCCTTACCCCGCAACTCCAGAACCCCTTGGGTGGGGGAGGGGCGGCAACCCAAAATGTGACCAACCCCAAAATTTTTAGAGAGAAAACCCAGGACCCTCCCGAACCCTTGGTGGAGAGAGGCAACCGAATCCGATGGGGGACCAACCTTCAAGTAGAGACCCAACCGCACCCCCCGTATGTTGGAGAGAGGTAACCCCCTTATGGTGACCCAGCCTTAAATAACCAGGACTCCCGCCCAACTCCGAACTGGTGGAGAGAAAGGTGCAACCAAAGTGGACCCAACCCAAAATTTTTAAAGAGAGGACCTTTCCAGCCATTACCTCCCGAATCAAAGGGTGGAGAGAGGCAACCGCTGTGACCAACCCAAAGTAGAGACCCAACCGCACCTCCCGTATGTGGTGGAGAGAGGCAACCTATGTGACCAGTCCATTATAGAGACTCCCCGCAACTCCAGAACCTGGTGGAGAGAGGCAACCGATGTGACCAGTCCATTATAGAGACACCCCACAACTCCAGAACCTGGTGCAGAGTGGCAACCAATGTCACCAGTGCATTATAGACACCCAGCACTTATTAAAGAGAAGGCAACTGATGTGACCAACTCAAAGCAGAGACACCCTGCAACTCCAGAACCTGAAGAGCAATGACTACTATTGTTTACTGGAAATAACTGGCATGGCTTGCAGGCCTGGTTATACTATACTAATACAGAAGTTCGGATTGACTCTAGATTATCTGTACCCTTTGTGAGATGTCAGTGAGGGGAGCGGGTGCTTTATCTCAGTCTCTAGGTCAGGCCTCACTTACCGAGTCCTTGGAGTAGCTGAAGACCTGTTTTAGGGGCTCATATATGGCCACATCTACAATTGCCATAGTATGCTCTGAGAAGGTATCTGTGGGAAGGTTTGGGACATATTGATTCCACAGTCTGACCTTGTGGTCTAATCCACCAGTAACCAGCAAGTTGAGTGTCCTGCAGTAGTCGAAGCTTTGTACTCCCTGCGAGAGAGCGGAAATTAGTAACAGGAAAAGAGGGATAACAACAGTCCACATGAGGACTACCACCCACCTTACTGATCCGCCAGGTGTAAACCTTCCCTCTTCTGTAGATGTCCATGATAACTACAGAGTTGCTAGAGCTTCCAGATGCTGTGATGACCAGCTCTTGATCAGACTCGTACATGACTTTAGTGATGGCCTCTGAGTGGACATCAGGAATGGACTGATAACTGAGAAAATTACTGTGGAGCTTCAGATCCTGTGGGAGAAGTGACCATGGTTACCGTGAGAGTAAATATCCGTGTTCTCGGACATCGTCTGCTGAGGCTTTGAATCTTCTGCATCCTGGTCCTCACACCTATTCTTAGTCTGGAGCCATGGACCATACCAACACCCTCTCTCCTGGCAATAACCAGCACGATTCTTCATGTAGACGTTGTGTGGTCCCATCTGCTGAGGCTTTGAATCTTCTGCATCCTGGTCCTCACACCTGTTTTTTCTAGGGTCATGGGGCCTAACAACTCCCTCTTCCGGGACTGACCAGGCGGGACCCACCTGCTGTAACCTTGTTGGTCCCATCTGCTAGGGTTTGAATCTTTTTATCCTGGTCCTTCCACCCGTTTTTAGTCGGGTCAGGCCCTAACAACACCCCTCTTCTGGCCTGACCAGGGGGCGGTACCCACCGCATGTAGACCCTTTTGTGGTCCCCTTCTGGGCTTTGAACTTTTGATCCTGGTATCACATCGATCTTATTCTGGGGGCGTGGCCATAACAACATCCCTCTTTGGCACGACCGGGGCGGTACCACCTGCATGTGACTTGTGTGGTCCCATCTGCTGAGGCTTTGAATATTCTACATCCTGGTCATCACACCTGTTCTTATTCTAGAGTTGCCCATACAACCCCCTTTTGGCCTGACCATGGGGGGTACCCACCTTTCATGTAGGGCCTTGTGTTGTCCCATCTGCTGAGGCTTTGAATCTTCTGCATCCTGGTCCTCACAACTGTTCTTATTCTAGAGTCATGGCCCATAACAACATCCCCTCTTCCGGCACTGACCAGGGCGGTACCCACCTGCATGTAGACCTTGTGTGGTCCCATCTGCTGAGGCTTTGAATCTTTTGTATCCTGGTCATCACACCTGTTTTTAGTCTGGAGTCATGGCCCATAACAACATCCCCTCTTCTGGCACTGACCAGGGCGGTACCCACCTGCATGTAGATCTTGTGTGGTCCCATCTGCTGAGGCTTTGAATATTCTACATCCTGGTCATCACACCTGTTTTTAGTCTGGAGTCATGGCCCATAACAACACCCCCTCTTCTGGCACTGACCATGGAGGTACCCACCTGCATGTAGATCTTGTGTGGTCCTGGCTGTTGAGTAAATGGTTTCTCAAACAATCCAGAGTTGGGTTTCAGCAGCCACAGAAGATTCACACTTCCCTTGTCATCACCCCATAAGAGAAGAGAGCGGCTTCCAGTGCCCTACGGGAAGATGAGCTGTGATACATAGGAGGTGGGACGTGTACATAGCTACATATGGAAATATATATACCTGCTTGCTGCACCAGTAGTGGAAGCAGGTGACAACATGGCTCAGGGCTGCAAGAGAGGGGTCATCAATTGTACCCGAGATGATGTCTGGCATTAGGAGACCACTAAATTGTTCTAGGTAATGAATCATCAGTCAAAACCTTGACCTACAGCCGATCACACGGAGAGGTCAGTGTCCCTACCGAACAGATGAAACTCCTCCAGTATGTTGACTGTAGACACATCATAGAAATGGATGTCACGGCCCGTGGTGGCCACTGCCACTTTCTGCACATTGGGCATATACACAGCGTCCGTCACCCAAGATTTGAATCTCCTCTTTCCAACCTGTGAGTCCATAGAATCTATCTGCAATTAGAAGAAGATGGAGGCTTCTTTGGAGAACATAGACCCAGCAAGTTCCTCAACGTCACTGACCAGTAAGAGCGTCTCATATGGGAGCACAAAGGACATGAGATATAAGGATGTATGGTGGTCACAAGTAAATGATAAACTGGTCACCTCCTGTCCACCCATCTTCTCTCGTTCCTTACCTCATAGGACTTCAGGAGGTGCAGGTTGGTGTCCCACACACTCGGAACCCCTCCTTTACTGAAGCTTATAAACCAGAGGGGTGCAGGGCCGCTGATGGCCACCACCCGACAGATGGGCTCTTGCTGAGGGGACAAACGGGTTATGTGCGTGAGAGAACGTTAGGAAAGTATGTAGAGGAACGCAGCAACGCTCTGCCACACTGACCTTGTTACGTGAGCACAGTCTGATAACGGGCTCGCCGACCAATGTCACTCTCCTCGCCACCATGTAGTCTCTCTCCTTGTACTGCAGTAAAAGGTAAGTGCAGAACTCACTCCAGTCAACGAATCCATCGCAGGAGGTGTCCACCTGAAAAGAGGCCACCATGCAGGAGTCAAGCAGGTGGTCCTAGGCTGGGTCATTGTGTGCTCACCGGGGTGGGGACACTTTGTACCTTGTTAAACAGCAGCTCTATGTTGTTACCCCCGGACTCTGGGCCAAAGAGTCCATCCAGGACCTCCTGAAACTCCTCCAGAGTCATGTTCCCTGGCCGCTGCCTCTTCTTCATGAACCGCGACTCTTCCCCTTTCTGTACATTGTGGTTGGTGAAGACCTCTTCTAGCACCAGCAAATCTTCTAGGCGGAACTTCTCCTCCAGACGTAAATCCTCTCCTCGACCAAAACTAGAGCAGCAAAGAGTTACCTGAAGAGACCTTCACCTCTACATGAGTAAGAGACATCGGAGACCATTCACAGCCAGAACAACAAAATTAATTAGGCTGTGCACATCCATAAATTTTGAAAAACGTAAGCATAGGTGCACACTGGTAAGGCAATAGTCTGAATGGACTCCTAGTGAGGTAACATGTTAGTGTAGGGACTCACCTGCTCTGGGATCCCCTTGACGCTCTTGGGAGGTGAGCTTAAACAATTTTTGATCAAAAACTGTAAACTAAGAATCCCAGGTTTTCATATTTTCTTTAGCAGTAATGCATTTTCAAAAAATTCCTATATACCTTGAGGTTTTACTTAGTTTTGTAGTGTGCCACTGATAGCCATAACAACATACACAATGTCCATGACACAGATCAAAGACATCTCCTATTACTGTGTGGAAACTGTCAACAAGGAGCTGCTGACTGATCTCCATGAAGGTCTGTAGCAGCTTAACTCAGTAACACAGGGCTCAGAGTAAGACAGGTCAGAGCCCACCAGGCCCGTGCAAGGATCCCGGGGCCCACGAGGCCCGTGCAAGGACCCCATGGTCCACGAGGCCCGTGCAAGGACCCCATGGTCCACGAGGCCCGTGCAAGGACCCCATGGTCCACGAGGCCCGTGCAAGGACCCCATGGTCCACGAGGCCCTTACAGGGACCCCATGGTCCACGAGGCCCATACAGGGACCCTGAGGCCTGAACAAGAAACCTGGGACCCACGAGGCCCATACAAGCACCCCGGGGCCCAGGACGAGGCTCGTGCAAGGACCCAGGGGCCCAGGACGAAGCCCGTGCAAGGACCGCGAGGCCCAGGACGAAGCCCATGCAAGGACCGCGGGGCCCAGGACGAAACCCGTACAAGGACCCTGGGGCCCAGGACGAAGCCCGGACAAGGACCCCGGGGCCCAGGACGAAGTCCGCGCAAGGACCCTGGGGCCCAGGACGAGCCGTTGTAAGGACCCCGGGGCCCAGAACGAAGCCGTGAAGGACCCGGGCCCGGGAACAAAGGCCGTGAAGGACCCGGGGCCCAGGACAAGCCCGTGTAAGGACCCCGGGGGCCCAGGACGAAGCCCGTGCAAGGACCCCGGGGCCCAGGACGAAGCCCGTGTAAGGACCCTGGGGCCCAGGATGAAGCCCGTGCAAGGACCGTGGGGCCCAGGACGAAGCCCGTACAAGGACCCTGGGGCCCAGGATGAAGCCCGTGCAAGGACCGCGGGGCCCAGGACGAGGCTCGTGTAAGGACCCTGGGGCCCAGGACGAAGCCCGTGTAAGGACCCCGGGGCCCAGAACGAAGCCCGTGCAAGGACCGCGGGGCCCGGAAAAAAAGGTCTGTAAGGACCCGGGGCCCAGGACGAAGCCCATAAGGACCCCGGGGCCCAGGACGAAGCCCGTACAAGGACCCCGGGCCAGGACGAAGCCGAAGGCCCCCCGGGGCCACCAACCCGACCACAAGTCCCGGTTTTAAGGACCCTGGGGCCCAGGACAAAGCCTGTACAAGGACCCCGGGCCCAGAACGAAGCCCGTACAAGGACCCTGGGGCCCAGGACGAAGCCCGTACAAGGAACCTGGGGCCCAGGACGAAGCCCGTATAAAGACCACAGAGTCCACGAGGTCTGTACAAGGACCCCGGGGCCTGGACGAAACCCATACAAGGACCCTGGGGCCCAGGACGAAAGCCCGTACAAGGACCCTGGGGCCCAGGATGAAGCCCGTACAAGGACCCTGGGGCCCAGGATGAAGCCGTACAAGGACCCCGGGGCCCAGGAAAAGGGTTCCGCCGGCCAAGGTTACCCCGGGGCCCAGATGAAAAGCCCCCCGGGTACAAGGACCCCAGAGTCCACGAGGCCCGTGCAAGGACCACATGGTCCACAAGCCCCGTGCAAGGACCCCATGGTCCCCGAGGCCCATACAGGGACCCTGAGGCCTGAACAAGAAACCTGGGACCCACGAGGCCCATACAAGCACCCCGGGGCCCAGGACGAGGCTCATTTCAAGCGACCCGGGCCGGGACGAAGCCAGCAAGGCCCCCGGGCCCAGGAAAAGCCCCAAGGAAACCTGGGGCCCAGGACGAAGCCTTTAAAGGACCACGGGGCCACGAGGTCTGCAAGGACCCGGGGCCCCAAAACAAAACCAGTTAAAGGACCCGGGGCCGGGAAAACCCAAAGCCTAACAAGGGGCCCCTGGGGCCCGGACGAACCCTACAAGGACCCTGGGGCCCAAGACGAAGTTCGCGCAAGGACCCCGGGGCCCAGGACGAAGCCCGTACAAGGACCCTGGGGCCCAGGAGAACCCGTCAAGGACCGGGGCCCAGAACGAAGCCCGTAAAAAGGACCCCGGGCCCAGGATGAAGCCCGTGCAAGGACCTCGGGGCCCAGGACGAAGCCCGAACAAGGACCCGAGTCCACGAGGCCTGTACAAGGAACCCGGGGCCCACGAGGCCTGTACAAGGACCCCGGGGCCCAGGACGAAGCCCGTACAAGGACCCCGGGGCCCAGGACGAGGCCTGTACAAGGAACCCGGGGCCCAGGACGAAGGGGGCCCCCAAAATACCAAGGGACCCCGGGGCCCAGGACGAAGCCCGTACAAGGACCCTGGGGCCCAGGACGAAGCCCATACAAGGACCCTCTGATCATAGGCCTGTACCATAACCCCATAGGCCCATGAGGCCTGTCAGCACAACATGAAGTTTCCATGACTATGATGGAGCCTTGTGACAGGAAGTGTTGTCATATTTACTGTGTGAGGGACGCCGGGTGCTCCTCTTCATATACATGGAAGCGTGTCTTCTTGCTGGACATGTCGTGTGCTGGGCCCCTGGATGCCCTGCTGTTATGGGCCGTTTCCCTGCTGACATCGGGTGCCCGGGGCCGGATGTTACACCCCAGTTACTTCTAGTTCTCCATTAACTGCCCAGTGTGGATGAACTGCTTGGACTAAGAGGAGGGAAGCGCGGCGGGGGGGGGCGGACATCTCTTACCACCTTCAATATCTCTGGTAGCTGTAAGTGAATGGAAACAATCCTGCTGAGGCCAAGCCTCTTACTGCAGGGCACAGCTTCCATGCTACTCAGTCTGACGACAACATCACCTACAACAGCAGCCTCACCAACATAGCTGGCAGGTGTGGCCCCTGCAGAGTGAGTGTGTCTTACCAGGTATGTGGGGCCCTTATGTGTCTCTTACCAGGTATGTGGGGCCCCTGCAGTGTCTCTTACCAGGTATGTGGGGCCCCTATGTGTCTCTTACCAGGTATGTGGGGCCCCTATGTGTCTCTTACCAGGTATGTGGGGCCCCTATGTGTCTCTTACCAGGTATGTGGGGCCCCTATGTGTCTCTTACCAGGTATGTGGGGCCCCTATGTGTCTCTTACCAGGTATGTGGGGCCCCTATGTGTCTCTTACCAGGTATGTGGGGCCCCTATGTGTCTCTTACCAGGTATGTGGGGCCCCTATGTGTCTCTTACCAGGTATGAGGGCCCCTGCAGTGTCTCTTACCAGGTATGTGGGGCCCCTATGTGTCTCTTACCAGGTATGTGGGGCCCCTATGTGTCTCTTACCAGGTATGTGGGGCCCCTATGTGTCTCTTACCAGGTATGTGGGGCCCCTATGTGTCTCTTACCAGGTATGTGGGGCCCCTGCAGTGTCTCTTACCAGGTATGTGGGGCCCCTATGTGTATCTTACCAGGTATGTGGGGCCCCTATGTGTCTCTTACCTGGTATGGGGCCCCTATTGTCTCTTACAGTTATGGGCCCCTATGTGTCATTACAGTGTTAGAGGGCCCTATGTGTCTCTTACAGATGTGGGCCCCTATGTTTCTCTTACCAGGTATGAGGGGCCCCTATGTGTCTCTTACCCGGTATGTGTGGCCCCTTTGTGTCTCTTACCAGGTATGTGGGGCCCCTGGTGAGTGAGTGTGTCTTACCAGGTATGTGGGGCCCCTATGTGTCTCTTACCAGGTATGTGGGGCCCCTATGTGTCTCTTACCAGGTTATGTGGGGCCCTAGTGTCTCTTACAGTATGGGGCCCCTATTGTCTCTTACCAGGTATGTGGGCCGCCTTGTCGTCTGTTACCAGGTAGTGGGCCTATGGTTTTACAGGTATGTGGGGGCCCTGAGTGTCTCTTACAGGTTGGGGCCCTTGGCTCTCTTACCAGGTATGTGGGCCCCTTGTGTCTCTTACCCGGTAGGTGGGCCCCTATGTGTCCCTTACCAGGTATGTGGGGCCCTGATGTGTCTTTACAGGTATGGGGGCCCTATGTGTCTCTTACCAGGTATGAGGGCCTCCTATGTTTTCTCTTACCAGGTATGTGGGGCCCCTATGTGTCTCTTTCCAGGTATGTGGGCCCCTAGTGTCTTTTTACCAGGTTAGTGGCCCCCTTTTGGGCTCTTACCAGTATTTAGGGCCTAGGCCACCGGTATGAACCTTGTGGTATCTTACCAGGTATGAGGGCCCCTAGTGTCTCTTCCCGGTATGTGGGGGCCCCTATGGTCTCTTACAAGGTTGGTGGGCCCCCTATTTGTCTTTTTACCAGGTATGTGTGGCCCTATTTCATCTTACCCGGTTGTTGGGCCCCTATGTGGTTCTCTTCCGTATTTGGCCCCTTGTGTTCTTACCAGAGTATGGTGGCCCCTATGTTTCTCTTACCAGGTATTTTGTGGCCCCTATGGTTTCTCCTTTACCAGTATGATGGGGCCCCTATTGTATCTTTCCAGGTTGTCCCCTCAGGTAGTGGTCCCCTTACCTATGAGGCCCTAGGTTTTCTTACCAGTTTAGGGGCCCCGGCCCTTACCGTATTGTGGGCCCTATTGTACTTACCAGTATGTGGGCCCTAGTCGTCCCCTTACATAGTGATTTTGCCCTATGTGTCTCTTACAAAGGATGTGTGGGGCCCCTATGTTTTTCTCTTTATCCATGTACAAGGGGCCCCTATGTTCCCACCAGGTTTTGGGGCACCTTATGTTCCTACCGGTATGTGGCTGCCCTATGTGTATCTTACCAGGTATGTGGGGCCCCTATGTGTATCTTACCAGTTTGGGGCAGTTTTCCTTTGGGGTCTGTTACCCCTTACATGGGGCCCTGTCTTTTTACCAGGTATGTGGGGCCCTTTAGTGTCTCCTACCGGTATTTTGGGCCCCTATGTGATTCTTACCAGGTATGTTTGGGGGCCCCCATGTGATCTTACATTGTCAGGGCCCATATGTGCGCTTTCCAAGGTATGTGGGGCCCTTGTGTCCTACCCGAAAATGTGGGGCCCCTATGTGTCTTTACCAGTAAAGTGGGGCATATGTGTCTCTTACAGGTATGAGGCCCCTAGTGTCTCTTACAGTTATGGTGGGCCCTCAGGTCTCTTAAGGTAGTTGGCCCCTATGTGTCTCTATACCCGTATTGGGGTATGGCTCTTCAGGTATGTGGGCCCCTATGTGTCCCCTTTTCCAGGTATGTGGGCCCCTATGTTGTTTTACCAGGATGGGGGACCCCTTTGTGGGTCTCTTTACCAGGTATTTTGGGGCCCTATTTTGTCTCTTACCAAAGGGATGTGGGGGCCCTAGTTTTCCTTTTCAAGGTTTTGGGCCCCTATTGTTTTTTTTCCAAATATGTGGGGGCCCCCTATGTGTTCTTTTTGGGGGGGGGCCCCTTCCCCCTTTTGGCCCCACAGGGATGGGGCCCTTTTATGTCCTTACCCGGGATGGGGGGGCCCCTTTGTGTCCTTACCGGAAGTGGGGCCCCCTTTTTCTCTTTCCAGGTATGGGGGCCCCGTTTTACAGGATGGGGGCCCCTTGTGTCTCTTAAAATATAGGGCCCCTATGTGTTCTTACCAGGTATGGGGCCCCCAGGTGTCCCCCGCAAGGGGGGGGCCCGGCAGGGGAAAACCCGGGCCAATTACAAAAGGAAAGGGGGGCCCCCGGGGCCCTTTCAAGGGGGGCCCCAGGCTTACAAAAAGGGGCCCCAGGCCCTTCCCAGGAGGGGGGGCCAGGGGGCCCACCCGGTGGGGGCCCACAGGGATTCAAGGGCTGGGGCCCCAGGATTTACAAAGGAAGGGGCCCAGGCCTTACAAGGGGGGGCCCCCGGGAACCCCCGGAGGGAAAGGGCCCCCGCAAAGGGCCCCCGGGGTGTGGCCCCCCGGGTGTTTTTCCAAGGCCGGGGCCCCCCTAAGGACCCCCAGGGGTTTTGGAACCCCCCAGAGGCCTTACAATCAAAGGCCCGGGGCCCCCCTTCCTGTACAAACCCCCCAGAGGCCCAAAATTGCCCCTCCCCAGGATTGGGGCCCCCAACGGGAAAGGACCCCGGGGCCCCGGGGGAAAGGGCCCCCGGGCATTTGGGCCCCGGGCCCGGGCCCGGGAGGGGGCCTGTACAAGGCCCGGGGGCCCCCAACCCGTTTAAAAACCGGGAGAGGCCCCGTCGGAAAAGGGGCCCCCAGGGGGGGAAACCCCCACAAATTTTGGGCTAGGTGAAAAAACCCCGGGGGAAGGGCCCTTTGCAACAGGTTTTCCCTGCTATGTGGAAACCCCCAAAGGTTTTTTTTAAATTTCGGTGGGAGCCGGTGGGATTTCTTAACAGGGGGGGCTTTTTGCTAATTGGGGTTTTGGGGGCCCCTGGGGGCCTCTGTTTTTGGGGGCCTTCCCCCTACACGGGTGGGGGCCATGTTCCCCCAGTTTTTTGCTTTAACTCCCAGGTGGAGGGCCTTTTGGTAAAGGAGGGGGCCCCGGGGGGGGGGGGGCCCCAATTTTACCCCTTAAATTTTGGAGTTTTAAAATTTTAAAAATTTGTGGGCCAAGTCTTACGGAGGGCCCCTTCCGTCCCCTTTACAAATATTTTCCCGCAGCCTCCCAAAATGGGCAGGGGTCCCCCCAGAGGAGTGTTTTACAGGGGTTTGGGGGCCCCCTTTTTATGTGTCTCTTACCAGGTATGTGGGGCCCCTATGTGTCTCTTACCAGGTATGTGGGGCCCCTATGTGTCTCTTACCAGGTATGTGGGGCCCCTATGTGTCTCTTACCAGGTATGAGGGCCCCTATGTGTCTCTTACCAGGTATGAGGGCCCCTATGTGTCTCTTACCAGGTATGAGGGCCCCTATGTGTCTCTTACCAGGTATGTGGGGCCCCTATGTCTCTTACCAGGTATGAGGGCCCGTGCAGTGTCTCTTACCAGGTATGTGGGGCCCCTATGTGTCTCTTACCAGGTATGAGGGGCCCCTGCAGTGTCTCTTACCAGGTATGTGGGGCCCCTGCAGTGTCTCTTACCAGGTATGAGGGCCCCTATGTGTCTCTTACCAGGTATGAGGGCCCCTATGTGTATCTTACCAGGTATGAGGGCCCCTATGTGTATCTTACCAGGTATGTGGGGCCCCTGCAGTGTCTCTTACCAGGTATGAGGGCCCCTATGTGTCTCTTACCAGGTACGTGGGGTCCATGCAGTGTATCTTACCAGGTACGTGGGCCCCCTATGTGTCTCTTAGCAGGTGTGAGGGCCCCTATGTGTCTCTTAGCAGGTGTGAGGGCCCCTATGTGTCTCTTAGCAGGTGTGAGGGCCCCTATGTGTCTCTTACCAGGTATCAGGGGCCCCTGCAGTGTCTCTTACCAGGTATGTGGGGCCCCTATGTGTCTCTTACCAGGTATGTGGGGCCCCTGCAGTGTCTCTTACCAGGTATGAGGGCCCCTATGTGTCTCTTACCAGGTATGTGGGGCCCCTATGTGTCTCTTACCAGGTATGTGGGGCCCCTATGTGTCTCTTACCAGGTATGTGGGCCCCTATGTGTCTCTTACCAGGTATGTGAGGTCATCTGAGTCATCTAATTGGTCAGAATTAGTCACCTGACACAAGCCTGCCTGCTCATTGGCTGGCTTTACTAGGGCTCCTGTTGCTATGCCGGGGGAGATGTGAGGCTTTAGGTGTAAGCAGGAGTCATCTGATTGGTCAGAATTAGTCACCTGACACAAACCTGCCTGCTCATTGGCTGGCTTTACTAGGGCTCCTGTTGCTATGGGAGATGAGCGGCTGCAGTAACTGGGAGTCCTTGTGGGCAGCCCCGCTCGGTGTACAGAGGGGGCGCAACGCTCAACCATGCAGTACTGCCCGGTGTACAGAGGGGGCGCCACGCTCAGCCCTGCAGTCCCGCCCGGTGTACAGAGGGGGCGCCACGTTCAACCCTGCAGTCCCGCCCGGTGTACAGAGGGGGCGCCACGCTCAGCCCTGCATTACTGCCTGGTGTACAGAGGGGGCGCCACGCTCAGCCCTGCAGTCCCGCCCGGTGTACAGGGGAGGCGCCACGCTCAGCCCTGCAGTCCCGCCCAGTGTACAGAGGGGGCGCAACGCTCAACCCTGCAGTCCCGCCCGGTGTACAGAGGGGGCGCCACGTTCAACCCTGCAGTCCCGCCCGGTGTACAGAGGGGGCGCCACGCTCAGCCCTGCAGTACTGCCTGGTGTACAGAGGGGGCGCCACGCTCAGCTGCTCGGACAGAGGAATGAAGCCGGTCTATAAAGAAACCCAACTACATGGAGGGGTACAAAAGCAATGGGAATATTTACTCATGTTGGACAGGACCAAAACCGACTGACCGACCCTGACTAAAACTGACTGACCGACCCTGACTAAAACTGACTGACCGACCCTGACTAAAACTGACTGACCGACCCTGACTAAAACTGACTGACCGACCCTGACTAAAACTGACTGACCGACCCTGACTAAAACTGACTGACCGACCCTGACTAAAACTGACTGACCCTGACTAAAACTGACTGACCCTGACTAAAACTGACTGACCCTGACTAAAACTGACTGACCCTGACTAAAACTGACTGACCCTGACTAAAACTGACTGACTCTGACTAAAACGATGCCCGCCCCTGAAAAAAACTGACGACCAACCCCTGACAAAACAACTGCCCGAACCCTGACAAAAACGCTGCCCCGACTAAAACTGACGACCGCCCTGACTAAAACGACTGACCGACCCTGACAAAAACCGACTGACCGACCCTGACAAAAACCGACTGACCGACCCTGACCAAAACCGACTGACCGACCCTGAAAAAAAAGACTGACGCCCTGCTAAAACTGATGACCGCCCCTGACTAAAACTGCTGACCCTGACTAAAACGATGACCCTACAAAAAACGACTGACCCTGCCTAAAACTGACGCCCCTACTAAAACCGATGACCCCACCCTGACTAAAACCGACTGACCCACCCTGACAAAAACCGACTGACCGACCCTGACTAAAACCGATGCCGCCCCTGACAAAACCGACGACCGACCCTACCAAACCGACTACCGACCCGCCCCAAAACCGACTGACCGCCCCGACCAAAACCCGACTGACCGGCCCCTGCCAAAAACCCGATGACCGACCCTGACCAAAACCGACTGACCGACCCTGACCAAAACCGACTGACCGACCCTGACTAAAACCGACTGACCGACCCTGACTAAAACTGACTAAAACCGACTGACCGACCCTGACCAAAACCGACTGACCGACCCTGACCAAAACCGACTGACCGACCCTGACCAAAACCGACTGACCGACCCTGACCAAAACCGACTGACCGACCCTGAAAAAACCGATGACCCCCCCCTGACCAAAACCGACTGACCGACCCTGACTAAAACTGACTAAAACCCGATACCGACCCTCCCAAAAAACCCAGACCGACCCTGACCAAAACCAGACCGACCCGCCCAAAACCCCGACTGCCCCCCCGGAAAAAAACCGCCTGATGACCCTGACTAAAACTACAAAAACCACGACCGACCCCCCAAAAACCGACTGCCACCCGACCAAAACCGATGCCCGACCCTGCCCCAAAAACCAAACGCCGACCCCGACTAAAACCGATGCCCGACCCCCGACAAAAACCGACTGGAAAACCCCCGACTAAACCGACTGACCGACCCTGACTAAAACCGACTGACCGACCCTGACTAAAACCGACTGACCGACCCTGACTAAAACCGACTGACCGACCCTGACTAAAACCGACTGACCGACCCTGACTAAAACTGACTAAAACCGACTGACCGACCCGGACTAAAACCGACTGACCGACCCGGACTAAAACCGACTGACCGACCCTGACTAAAACCGACTGACCGACCCTGACTAAAACCGACTGACCGACCCTGACCAAAACCGACTGACCGACCCTGACCAAAACCGACTGACCGACCCTGACCAAAACCGACTGACCGACCCTGACAAAAACCGACTGACCGACCCTGACCAAAACCGACTGACCGACCCTGACCAAAACCGACCAAAACCGACTGACCGACCCTGACTAAAACCGACTGACCGACCCTGACTAAAACCGACTGACCGACCCTGACTAAAACTGACTAAAACTGACTGACCGACCCTGACCAAAACCGACTGACCGACCCTGACCAAAACCGACTGACCGACCCTGACTAAAACAGACCCCCCGGACAAAACCGACGACCGACCCGGACAAAAACCGGCCCGACCCTGACAAAACCCGACGACCGCCCCCTGACAAAACCCCCCGAACTACCGCCCTGACAAAACCGACTGACTGACCCCGTAAAACGACTAAAACCGACTGCCCGCCCCGGGAAAAAACCGATGACCGCCCCCGGCCCAAAACCACGACCGCCCCCGGACAAAAACCCACTGACCGCCCCGGGGACTAAAACGACTGACCGACCCTGCCCAAAAACCCGACGCCCCGACCCTGACCAAAACCGACGCCGACCCGCCAAAACCGACTGACCCCCCTACCAAAGCTGACCGACCCTGACCAAATCCGACTCAACCACCCTGACAAAAACCGACTGACCGACCCTGACTAAAACTGACCGACCCTGACAAAAACAGACTGACCGACCCTGACTAAAACCACTGCCCGACCCGACTAAAATGACCGACCCGAAAAAAACCGACTGACCGACCCGGACTAAAACCGACTGACCGACCCTGACCAAAACCGACTGACCGACCCTGACCAAAACCGACTGACCGACCCTGACCAAAACCGACTGACCGACCCAAAAAAACCCGACTACCGACCCGACCAAAACCGATGACCACCCGACTAAAACTGACAAAAGACTGACCGACCTGCCCAAAAACCGACTGACCGACCCTGCCCAAAACCCGACTAAACCCCCCCCTGACAAAAAAAAACCCGACTGACCGCCCTGACTAAACCACGACCGCCCCCTGACAAAAACAGACTGACCGACCCGACAAAATGTGACCACCCGACCAAAACCACCCCACCAAAACCGACTGACCGACCCTGACCAAAACCGACTGACCGACCCTGACTAAAACCGACTGACCGACCCTGACTAAAACCGACTGACCGACCCTGACTAAAACCGACTGACCGACCCTGACCAAAACCGACTGACCGACCCTGACCAAAACCGACTGACCGACCCTGACAAAAACCGAATGACCGACCCGACCAAAACCGCTAACCGACCCCTGACTAAAACGACTAAAAGACTGACCGCCCCTGCCCAAAAAACCGACGACCGACCCCGACCAAAACCGACTGACCCACCCTGACTAAAACCGACTGACCGACCCTGACTAAAACCGACTGACCGACCCTGACTAAAACCGACTGACCGACCCTGACTAAAACCGACTGACCGACCCTGACTAAAACCGACTGACTGACCCTGACTAAAACTGACTAAAACCGACTGACCGACCCGGACTAAAACCGACTGACCGACCCGGACTAAAACCGACTGACCGCCCCCGAAAAAACCCGACGCCCGACCCGGACAAAACCCGACTGACCGACCCTGACCAAAACCGACTGACCGACCCTGACCAAAACCGACTGACCGACCCTGACCAAAACCGACTGACCGACCCTGACCAAAACCGACTGACCGACCCTGACCAAAACCGACTGACCGACCCTGACTAAAACCGACTGACCGACCCTGACCAAAACCGACTGACCGACCCTGACCAAAACCGACTGACCGACCCTGACTGAAACCGCTAAACCGCCCCGACTAAAACCGACTGACCGCCCTGACCAAAAACCGAGCCCGACCCAACCCAAAACCGACTGACCGACCCTGACTAAAACCGACTGACCGACCCTGACCAAAACCGACTGACCGACCCTGACTAAAACTGACTAAAACTGACTGACCGACCCTGACTAAAACTGACTGACCGACCCTGACTAAAACCGACTGACCGACCCTGACTAAAACCGACTGACCGACCCTGACTAAAACCGACTGACCGACCCTGACTAAAACCGACTGACCGACCCTGACCAAAACCGACTGACCGACCCTGACCAAAACCGACCCGCCCAAAAACCAAAGACCGACCCCCGACCAAAACCGACTGACCGACCCTGACAAAAACCGACTGACCGACCCTGACTAAAAAGACAAAAAAACGACTGAGCCCCGAAAAAAACCGACGCCGACCCGACCAAAAACCCGACTGACCGACCCGATAAAACCAAAAGCCCGACCCGAAAAAAAACCCGACTGACCGACCCGATAAAACTGACGACTGACATGACTAAAACGGGGGGGGCGGGGGTTTTAGCAGAGAGGGGCGTGGGGGCCCGGAGGGGGATGTGGCTTAGCACAGAGTGGGTGATTTATTGGAGGGCGGGGTTTAGCAGAGGGGGGACATCGCTTAGCAAAAGGGGGTGGGGTGTAAAAGAGGGGGGTTTAGGGAGGGCGGTTTAGCAAAAGGGGACGGGGAGTAGCGGAGAGGGTAATGTGGTTTAGCAGAGAGGGGTGGTGTAATGGAGGGCGGGGTTTAGCAGAGAGGGGGACGTGGCTTAGCAGAGAGGGGATGGTTTGGCAGTGAGTGGGGTTTAGCAGAGAGTGGTGTGGTGTAGCAGAGATTGGGTGATTCAGCTGAGAGGGAGGGTTCAGTGGATGGGGCATGGTTTGGCAGAGGGGTGGGGTTTGGCAGAGAGGGCGTGGTTTTACAGGCCAAGGTTTTGTCACAATCAGTGGCATAGATAAAAAATTAAGGAAAAGTCTCCAGAAAGGTTTAAATCTCCTTTTTCCCCCCTAAAAACCAGACCAGTTTCTTTCTTTAGTTGTTGGAACTGTGAAGTTTTGTGTATCTAAAGAAATCTGAAAATAAGCAGCCGTGAAGTGTGTAATGTTTTCCCTTTTAAAAAAAAAAGGGCCCCCCAATTTTGGGAACACATTTCAGTGCCACACTTTAGAAATTTGGTCATAAAAAGCCCATCCCCCTAACAAGCCACACCCACAAAGCCCATCCCCCAACAAGCCACACCCACAAAACCATCCCCTAACAAGCCACCCCCACAAAAACCACCCCCAAAAACCCAAACCCCCACAAACCACCTCCAACAAGCCACCCACAAAGCATATCCCCTAACAAGCCACCCCAACACAGCTCATCCCCTAACAAGCCACACCCACAAACCCATCCCCAAACAAGCCACACCCACAAACCCATCCCCTAACAACCCCAAACCCCCCCAAAACCCACCCCAAAAAAACAAGCCACCCCCACAAACCCATCCCCTAACAAGCCACACCCACAAACCCATCCCCTAACAAGCCACAGGGGGTATCCCCCAACAAGCCACACGGCTCATCCCCCAACAAGCCACACGGCTCATCCCCCAACAAGCCACACGGCTCATCCCCCAACAAGCCACACGGCTCATCCCCCTACTCGCCACATTGCTCATCCCCCAACATTCCACAAGGCTCATCCCCCAACAAGCCACAAGGCTCATCCCCCAACAAGCCACACGGCTCATCCCCCAACAAGCCACACGGCTCATCCCCCAACAAGCCACACCCACAAACCCATCCCCTAACAAGCCACACCCACAAACCCATCCCCTAACAAGCCACACCCACAAACCCATCCCCTAACAAGCCACACCCACAAACCCATCCCCTAACAAGCCACACGGCTCATCCCCCAACAAGCCACACGGCTCATCCCCCAACAAGCCACACCCACAAACCCATCCCCTAACAAGCCACACCCACAAAACCCACACCCACAAGGCACCCACCCACACAGATCATCCCCTAACAAGCCACCCCCACACGGCTCATCCCCTAACAAGCCACCCCCACACGGCTCATCCCCCTAACAAGCCACACCCACAAAACCCATCCCCCAACAAGCCACACCCACAAAGCCCATCCCCAACAAGCCACACCCACAAACCCATCCCCAACAAGCCACATCCACACAGCTCATCGCCTAACAAGCCACACCCACATGGCTCATCCAACAAGCCACACCCACAAAAGCCTTCCCCTAACAAGCCACACCCACACGGCTCATTCCCTTACAAGCCACACCCACAAAAACCTTCCCTTAACAAGCCACACCCACAAAACCATCCCCTAACAAGCCACACCCACAAACCCATCCTCCTACCAAGCCACCCCCACAAAGCATATCCCCTAACAAGCCACACCCACAAAACCCTTCCCCTAACAAGCCACACCCACACGGCTCATCCCCTGAGAAGCCACACCCCAAAGCCAATCCCTAGAAGCCCACCCAGCAGCATTCCTTACAAGCACCCCACAGTCAGCTCATCTAACAAGCCACACCCACACAGCTCAGCTCATCTAACAAGCCACACCCACACAGCTCAGTTCATCTAACAAGCCACACCTACTACACCTTTAAATATCGGCAGCTAACCAAGACATTAGATATTTATGGATACAGGCCAGTATCTAACAGATGGGCGCACTTCACTGGCCTCTAGCTGGCAGATGGGGGCGGCCGTACTTCTGGGGTGCTGTGCTGTGACAGTGGGATGGGGGCGGCCGTACTTGGGGTTGCACGCTGTGACAGTGGATGGGGCGACCTTGTATCTCTCGGGCAGCTGGATGCACAAGACATTGATGCATCCACGTGTGATGGGGCGGCGTACTTTGGGGTGCGTGCATTGAACGCGACATGATGGGGCGGCTGTACTTCTGGGGTGCCAGGCTGTGACAGTGGGATGGGGGCGGCTGTACTTCTGGGGTGCGTGCTGTGACAGTGTGATGGGGGCGGCTGTACTTCTGGGGTGCGTGCTGTGACAGTGTGATGGGGGCGGCTGTACTTCTGGGGTGCTATGCTGTGACAGTGTGATGGGGGCGGCTGTACTTCTGGGGTGCTATGCTGTGACAGTGTGATGGGGGCGGCTGTACTTCTGGGGTGCGTGCTGTGACAGTGTGATGGGGGCGGCTGTACTTCTGGGGTGCCGTGCTGTGACAGTGTGATGGGGGCGGCTGTACTTCTGGGGTGCCACGCTGTGACAGTGTGATGGGGCGGCTGTACTTCTGGGGTGCCACGCTGTGACAGTGTGATGGGGGCGGCTGTACTTCTGGGGTGCGTGCTGTGACAGTGTGATGGGGGCGGCTGTACTTCTGGGGTGCGTGCTGTGACAGTGTGATGGGGGCGGCTGTACTTCTGGGGTGCC
This sequence comes from Phyllomedusa bahiana, assembly GCA_025379985.1. Classification (NCBI taxonomy): domain Eukaryota; kingdom Metazoa; phylum Chordata; class Amphibia; order Anura; family Hylidae; genus Phyllomedusa; species Phyllomedusa bahiana. The sequence continues at coordinate 1,069 of JAODAL010045122.1, read as the reverse complement.
ACGCTGTGACAGTGTGATGGGGGCGGCTGTACTTCTGGGGTGCGTGCTGTGACAGTGTGATGGGGGCGGCTGTACTTCTGGGTGCCAGCTTGACAGTTGAAGGGGCGGCTTTTATTCTGGGGCCACGCTGTGACAGTGTGATTGGGGCGGCTGTACTTCTGGGTGCTAGAGTACATTTTGATGGGGGGCTGTATTCTGGGTGCACGTGTGCAGTGTGATGGGGGCGGCTGTACTTCTGGGGTGCACGCTGTGACAGTGTGATGGGGCGGCTGTACTTCTGGGGTGCGTGCTGTGACAGTGGGATGGGGGCGGCTGTACTTCTGGGGTGCCACGCTGTGACAGTGTGATGGGGGCGGCTGTACTTCTGGGGTGCCACGCTGTGACAGTGTGATGGGGGCGGCTGTACTTCTGGGGTGCCACGCTGTGACAGTGTGATGGGGGCGGCTGTACTTCTGGGGTGCTATGCTGTGACAGTGTGATGGGGGCGGCTGTACTTCTGGGGTGCCACGCTGTGACAGTGTGATGGGGGCGGCTGTACTTCTGGGGTGCGTGCTGTGACAGTGTGATGGGGGCGGCTGTACTTCTGGGGTGCGTGCTGTGACAGTGTGATGGGGCGGCTGTACTTCTGGGGTGCGTGCTGTGACAGTGTGATGGGGGCGGCTGTACTTCTGGGGTGCGTGCTGTGACAGTGTGATGGGGGGGGCTGTACTTCTGGGGTGCTATGTGACAGGGGTGAGGGGGGCGGCTTTACTTCTGGGTGCCGCTTTGGACAGTGTGATGGGGGCGGCTGTACTTTTGGGGTGCGTGCTGTGACAGTGTGGGGGCGGCTGTATTCGGGGGTCCCCGTTTGTGCAGTTTGATGGGGGGGCTGCTTTGGGGGGGCCACGCCTGTGCAGGTGATGGGGGCGGCGTATTCTGGGGGCCCCTGGACAGTGTGGGGGCTGTACTTCTGGGTCCCGGCTTTTGACGGGGGGGGGCGGCGTATTCTGGGGCCCCCGGCTGTGACAGTGGGATGGGGGGGTGTACTTTGGGGTCCCCGTGGCGTGTGATGGGGGCGGCGTACTTTGGG